>CAEGAE010101828.1:0-72512 GCA_903067095.1 Girardinus metallicus | reverse complement strand
AAAGTCTATAACTGAAAGACTGTCATAATTATGGTCTGTCAACAGGTGCTAAAAACTATGATGTCTACCATGTTAAACTATAGTAAATGGAAGATCCTGGCAATGGCTTAAGGAGTGCTCAGCTAAAGATAATCCCAAAACAAATGAGAGATTTTGCTATCTTTGACACTGTTTACTCTTTCAGGTTCCTTCTAAAGTGCAAAAGAAATGGTCATAGCAAAGCGAGACAAATATGAAAAAAAAATGTACTGCTTCACTGTTGGAATGGTTTCTTTTAAGCACAAAAGTGCAAAAAGAACATATATTTATACCTCAACAATAAAAAAAATTCCAAAGTCCTATTCAACTTCACAATTTTACATTTTCAGCTTAATTTCAAGACAACAATGGAAACTGCAGAACTTGGATGTAGTGAGTTCCAGAATACTGGCCATAAAGTTTGAATTGATCTACCACCCTTTGTTTGTAGCACAGTCAGCAGGCCCAATTAAAGGATCATCAAGGGACATTTAAATGCAAACAGTATGAAATATACACTGGGACTTGTCCATGTTACAACATGTTTCCCCAAGTTAGAACCAGGATCTTATGCTAAAACATTGCCGATTTTAGAAGCAGAGTAATAATATATGTTGGATGATGAACAATGATTTCAGTCTTTTCTTTAAGAAAAGAACAATGTTTTCAATCAAATTACTTTTTTATGCAGTTCATACACAGGCAACTTAAAAATGTGGTTAGTGTGAAAACGATACCAATACTACTGAAAGTAAATGTCTGAAGTGACTGAATGCCTTCGTCCAGGAAAACTTTAACCTAACCATTTTATTAATTTGCATTTTTGTAGCAAATGGAGCTGAAAACCAAAACATCTACACTAGAGCCTGCATTAGTAACCAAAGTATTTAAATGGTTTCCACCTTTACAAAGAAAAAAAGGAAAATGTGTTTCCTACCAAGCTGCCCAGAGTGACATTATTATTATGCACGGTCAGCTATCAACAAGGAGCGCAAAAAACAAATACCTCCCCGAAAGAACAAAATTAAAGTTGAATTTATATAGCCAATAGCTGTTATTTAACTGGTTAAAGCATTTTAGGGTGCACTTTTCTGAGATGAAAGCCCTGAAGAACTGGGTTCCAATACTTCCACAACACTGAGAAAGAGCCAGGCTTTCAAATTGCCACCATCAATCAAGAGGTTTTAAACGATGCAACAAGCAATTTCATGGATGGCTTTTTTCAACTTTTTCCACATTATTCCCCATCAGCCCCATGTACTGTACCCTATTTTTTTCTTCAAACAACCTACCTCCATTTCCCATTGACTGCGGCACCACAGATAAAAACAGAGTCCTCTCAGGACTCTCGTTTATTCATGTCCAGTAAGTTCTCTGCGTCTTTTTCCACATGTTTACATAGCTCAATGATTTTCCTATTCCAACACAGCAGCAATTTCATCCCTGAAGAGAAACCCATTAAAATATCTGAAACAAGAAGTGTTATGTCATGACAAGAAATACTCTTTATTCAAACTTTAAAAGAATAAACCTTGCTCTGTACTTTTGATAATAGAGAACTGCTTCCCTTCATAAAATATTGCAAAAAATATTTCTACTCTCAGCAGTAGTGACTTTTTTGGGGTTTTTTGTTTGTTTTGTACACTAGGTAGCAGATCGGATGTGGTGTGAAGGTTACAGTTGGTGTATTTGTGATATTGAATCTGGTCTCAGTGTTTTGTCTGCGAGCTGTAAAATTGGAATATCCCCAACAGCAAGCGGGTGAGGTGAGATCTAGTTATAATCAATTCAGGCTCTGCACATTAGCAGATATGAAACTGCCTACAGAAAAGCTCACAGTGTGTTTTTGATATAAAGAAAATGATAGGAAACAGGAGACAAAAAAAAAAATATGTTTCTCAGAAGCAGAAAAACGTACCTTTAATTTGATTAAAGATTACAACACAAAAACACTAATTCCCACATTTGACTCATACTATTTGACAACAGCAAAACCTAATTTTGCAGCAGCAATTTGGTACACAAAGCTGAACTGTTCTACTTTACATGAAAGAGAGAATTTGATTCGAACCCAAAATAAACGACAAGCTGATTATTGTGGAGGATAGCCATGGAATTGCCTGTTTTCTGGAGTAAATTGGATATTTACTGAATGAATGTTTGTACCTTGTTTTTCTCTTGTATAGTTTGTAAATTCCTTTGTGTAGAAAACCATGAATTTTCATCACATATTGAGGGAAGACAGGAAAAGCAGATGAAATTAATATTTTTTTCATTCCCAGAATGAGCACACGTTTCAGACAGCAGTAAACATAACATTATTTTGCTCATTTATTTTGCATTTCAAATGAATAAAATAAAAATATAAAAACACAACCTTAATAGATCCTGTCATATTTGAACATATATTGTTTTTCCATTTTTTAATCAGTTTTTGAGAATGGCTATGTGCCCATCTTCCTTGTTATGGAGAATCTGGCCGACTGATGAAAAGACGGCCAAGATGACTGAACCTGACTGAGTGTTAAATACAGAGTTTATAATTGGTGGCTGGGCTGAGCCATTTGCTTAGGGCTGACCAGCTGGAATCAACTACATCACTGATGCCTTGGATAATAGGATATAGCTTTACAGCTGCAAGTACACAAGGGGCATATAAATTAAGAAGCGGGATTTCTGTGCTTTTTGACCATTTCCATTGCAATGTTTCTGCTGTCCAGCTGGACGTAGAAGTACTAGGTTGTATACTTCTGTCCAAATGAAGAGGTGGGTCATTGTTTATCCTGATGCTGTGGCTAATGTCTGGTTTAACATCTGATAATGTCCTGAAAAAAGTAAAGAATGCTGCCACCCACTGTCGAGTGAAAGAGTTGGTGCATGGAGACTAAGCTAAGGCTAAAAAGAAGTAATTGATGACCAAGGAGTCATATTGAAGCAAGTCCTCCTGCTGCTTGTTAATGAAGACATGCGACAGTCCTGCATGTCCCTCTTCTACCATTTGTACTCTGAAGGAGTATTCTACTTCAACAATATCCTTAAAACAACAGAAAACTGTTTTGTTTCTTTATATATTTTGGATATAAAAATGTGTTACTTTGAAGAGGTTTATTCTGTTTTGATAGCTGAATGGACACCAAAAACAGATTTTTTTTAGGTCTTATACTTTCAGAAATGAAATTAGTATTTTCTTTTAAAAGTGGGTATTATTTAAAATCACACTGGCTTAAATATTGTGCTTATAGTAGATAATTCTGCTGGCATTTTCTCTTAGCATAAAGCCAGATTAGCATGCAAGAGGGTTAATCTCTAATGGTCAGAAAGGAGCAAAGACCAGTGAGGAATTCCTGAAACGCTTCCAATCTAAAAAAAAAATATTGTAGTGATTTATGCAACTACCGCTTGAATAAAGCGAGGTGAAAAGCAAAACTGGTGTAACGATTTAAGTAAATACCAAGAGATTTATTCACTCCAGATAAGATGTTAACTGCTTATAACCATTTCAAAGAACTTCCCTTCAAAAATGCAAAACTAAGTCTCACATCTGGTTTTCTCACTTCAACACTCTCAAACACACATCAATAAATTGTGTTGTCTTCCCTTTAGACGAATACATGGACATATTAATTAATAACATAGTAAAAAGTTATTCAGTGATTGTCAGAATTCAATCAGTTAATCAATATGTTTCATAACTTTTCTTATAAGAAGTTATAGGTCATAAAATAACACAAGGCAGTTTTTTTTCAGGGCTTTTTTTGTTTTGACAGGATTATCTAACATTTGTAAAGACCTGCAAACTTTCCTTGCACACATTGGAAGGATTAAAGTGATCTCCCCCTTCTGTCCTGTGGCAGACTTACAATACAAAAAAGCCTTTTTGGGGCACACTGTAGTGTGAAAAGTCTAGCCAGCAGGCATCACTATGAATCAACTAAGATTGTTTTAAAACCTAAATATGTCTTTCAGTAAATGACAGCTGTGGTACTTTCTATTCTTCTTTTCAAGACAACATCTTATTTCTGCAATTGGCATTATTTTCAGCTAAAATCAATCATCTAAACAGGCATTGAGATATTTTGAATGATCATTAATTATATCTGAATTCCTGAGGAGGGACTCCATCTCTCATTCAGCCCACTCGATTTCAACATTGCATGAAATGACTCTCTCTTGTCATGTATTCCGAGAACTGTAAGAAGCACCTGCCCAGGGATAAATGGAGTGGGATGGAACCTGCCAATGAACTAGATGACAATGGTGGCGACAGCTTCTCAGCTTCCCTGGAAGGTGATCGAAAATAGGTACCAAGTGACACATTTCTGGATGTTTGTCATCTCTGCAGAACTGACCAGGCACTCTCATCTTAGTTCACCGGTTTTTGATGCAGTCTTGTCTCTGCTTGCCATTCTCAATATTGTCAAATCTCACAGCACAGTGTTTCTGAAAAAAGCGTGCATTGCAGTCAAGGTTTCAAAACAACCTATCACACTTTTGTGCTTCTGTGAAATGAGCTTTTATCAGCTGATGCTCTAATGTGGAGGATGTATGAACGAGACGCAACACATTGGCTTTGAGGAAGATTTTTTTTTTTCCAAGGGAATGGATGTTATCTGCCTCATGCATCTTCATTATGTGCAGAATATTTATCTTATCATTATGTAAGGCATGCTTTCTTACCACATGTTGTGTTGCAGTTTGGTGGATAACAGGACAAACTATCGACACATCTTAGTTTCATTAGGAGAAAGAAATTGATTGTCCAAATAAACAGACAGAGTCATTCAGGCATATGATGTGATTTAAAAATAAACAGATGGAAAAACAGTAGCATTCTCAGTTTTAAGGTTTCCATCAGTTATAAAACATAATAGAAGATGGTCTAGTTACGTACTGGTATAGTAAAAGTCTGACAAGCTTGTTAGTTTGAACACTCCAAGGATTATCACACTCTTCCAAAAATTCTTACAATGATATGTCATCTTTATATTGAAGTAATAGAAGCTTTAAGCGATTGACAGCATCTCTTTGAACATTTCTGAACCAACCCTTTAAGTCTAGGATGGCTTCTTTAAATTTTGTTCTTCAAGGAGCTTGATCGTACCTTCTGTGAGGGATTTGACTGAGTCTCCGAGGGTCTTGTTCTCCATAGTTAAAGACACCACCTGTTACAAGATTCTAGGGATTCCCACAGCACCATGAAACTCCTTGTGGAGAATTACAATAAGTGTCTGTCTGGCATCAAAGCTGTACGACCTTTCGTCAGTGTTGCCCAGATGTCTTCCTATTCTCCATCAGAAGAGGGCTGCTGGTAAGAAATTCTGAGTGAGTTGGGGGTAGGAATTACAGAGTTTGTCTCTCCGATGTCTTTCCATAATGTAATCAATAGTTCTGGTCCAGCAGTTTTTAAGTTTAATGCACCATAATAACAAGATGTGCTTATATTTCAGTTCAGTTTTTTGTTAAATTTTGTTTTGTTGTGAAGTACATTTATGAAGGCATACCATTTTCTTGCATTTGTTATTAGTTTTCTAAGCCAATATGTTATGACGTCAAAATGGTAGTAAAGAAACTACTTTCACTGCTTTCAGTGTTTGCTGACACCCTAAACCTTGCAGTACTACTCAGACATTTTGATAACCTCCCAAGGCCTTGCTGATGTAGGCAAACCTACTCTGAGCCCTTTGAATTAACTCATGCGGAGGTCAGTGGTCAGAAGACACAGCACATGTCAAGCTGTATTGGCATCTTAAGGGTAATGGCCTGATGAAGTGTTCAGTCTCAAGCACTTAAGAGTGAAATTTTTATTAAATCCTCTATTTAGTAAATGAGTCCTAAGTGGGAGCTGAATCCATGTGTATCATCTTAATTTCATCATGAAAATGTAAGAGGCACATACTTTTGTTGTAAAAATATGATCATAAGGGGCCATGGTAATATGAAGGAGCCTTGTGTTAGGTCAAGTCAGCTGAAACTGATGTTGAACATAATTAATAGTCTGAAATAGACTAAGAATTAGTGCTGGGCAGGGATGTTAACTGACTATGATACTTGGACTGGTGCCTCTCTGCCGGAGGCTCTTAGTCTTTTTCTCTGTCCTTTGCTGTATTACTTTGCTTCAATTTTCACTGTCCTTCTACTTCAGCTCCATGTTTCCTCCCAGACTCGCCCTCCTACTCAAGTCCCTTCTCTCTTTTTCAACCTCTTTTTCTGTGTTCCCTATGCTGCTCTTGTGAGTCTTCTTTTACTTGAAGGTGTCTAGAACTTCAAAAACAGAGTCAAACCTTTAACACTCAAAAAGTGCAAGCTTTGGTTGTCAACAGCAAAAGAATTATATATCTAATGGGACTACCATATTATCCATGAAATGACAGATTGAAATAAATGGCCTGTGCAACTGTGTAGCAAAAGTGTTGGTATAGCAGTACACTGTAATAAATATGCAAGAAAACAAGGTCATGCTTTTGCTGGGTTGAGCATGTTTCTACTGCCCTACCGTTCTGAGAAGCTTTTAAGTTTTCATAATGAGGCTCAGCAATATTTGATCTTTTAAATAGTTTATTTTTTCTAAATAAAAAATCCCTGTTTTACACAGTTCTGCACTTTTGCAAAGCTTAGGTCACAGATAAAAACTGAATAACTGCAAAGATGTCCAGACTTTAAGACCTCAGTGCAAGAACTTAAAAAAATTGATTTGCCACATTTTTTATATGGGAAATCAATAAGATTGTATTCCTGCTAAATACATTCTTTTTTTTTTTTTTACAACTAAATCCTCATTTGGGATAATGGGTTCTTATTTGTATGCCTTAACTGAGAAAAAAAAATGCCCTATTGATGTGTCTTGTTATTAAAAGTCAGTATATAAACCTGAACACAATGTAGTCAAAGGTTTTATGAAATATGTGAAAAATATATATTACACTCAGCAGCTTTTATTAAATCCAGTTTAATAATTATATGCTTAATACGTATTCACACTCAGAGATAAAATCTAACTTGTCAGAGGCAGTTCTGTTTTGATAACAGGAAATCAGACCTGCCAAAGCGTCACAGCTATCAGTAATTTCTTGCTACTGCATCTGAGTGATGAACAGACTCTTAAAAGAAGGGAGAGAACGCAGAATCTCCAGCAGTAGGAGGAGACAGGAGTGAATTAGTGGCTAAATGATGGGGGTACATCAAAGCAGGAGTTTTAAAGCTAAAAAATGTGATTAGTGAACAAGAGAAAAGACAAAGAGAATTCAAGGTATACCAAAATAGTCTCGAAGAACCGTCTGGATCAAAGAGAAAAAGCTGACCTTATTATTCCTTCAGAGATTACATCGTGTCCACACAGACTAGTTATTCACACAGACAGCGATCATAGTCATTCCAGGACCTCCCCATCACTCTCTCACTGCCCTCTAGGAGATCACACTATCATGGAGATCTCAACGAAGACGAATATTAACTCACATATCAATAAATAGGTTTATTGCGTAGGCGGCGCAAGTATCCACCAACCGGGGTGAGTGAAGACTGCCACTGATTTGCAGTGCTGAAGGACAGACGGAGGTTGAATGTTCAGGTTGTGGGTTGAGGCTGAGCAGGCTGTCAGGGTTTAAGGGCTACTGGAGTTCTGAGACAGCTCGCCATACACAGACATTTATCATCAGCAAGGTAACTGGCTTCTCTGAAAGCAACTCAGGCGAAAAATGAACAGCTGCCACAGCTGCACTTACAAAGACCCCACCATTTCATCCACCCCTTTTTTTTTTTTTGCCATTCCTAGACGTCAAGGTGCAGCAACAGGAAACAAGTCAGATGTATTGTCATTAAACTACATGATATTTTTCTCTACAGCTGATATTTTGGAGCAGAATGTTTCTAAATAAGATGATGTAAACAAGAAGGAAAGAGAGCAAAATATCTAAAAAGAAAGAAAAAATATCCAGCATGAAGGGGTTTCAGTTGCATAAATTTATCGTGTCTGATTCTGCTTAAATAATCCTATCTGACAAAAACAAAAATGCTTCCAAATGAGTTGAGTGACTTTGCCATACCCGGTCTGACCTGAGACCTGGCATCAATGGAATAAGTAGATTTTCAACAGCCTTTGTAAAATACTGCAGTCGCTTTCACTCTACTTTGAAATGCACAAAGTCCTGACACTTGAACAGCTATTAGATGAAATATTTGCACTACAAAAGGAGAGGATGCAGGCAGTATTACAATAATCACAAGAAGATATTAAACAAAACAGAAACTGACAATCTGTTTCTTGTCTAAGTGAAAAACAAAAATGTTTGCATATCAATAAAGCATAATAATATGACCATCTGTCAAATAGTGTTTTTGTATTCCTTCTGCACCAATGCAGTCCTGACTTGTCCAGGCAAAGTCTCCCAGAACCACTATTAGACCTCTGAAGGTGGACTATGTTGTCTGGCACCAATATATTGACAACAAATTCATGGATTAGAGCTATTTGTCCAACACATCGGATTGATTTCTGAGGTATTTGTAAGCCAAGTCAACACCTCCAAGTAAGTTTTTTGCTCTTCAAACCTTTCCTGAACTATTTTTGTTTTGTGACATGGAACAATATCATGCTGAAATAGGCCTGCATACTTGTTTATCCCCAGTTTAGTGGCCCACGAACACCTGGTGATTCAATTGGCCAGACGTCCCTGGTGATGCATTGTGAAACATTCCCATCAGAACCAGTGTTGACCTCTTCAGCCTTTTCAGCTACAGTACCTTTTCTATTACATTGGACAACAAAGGCCAGCCTTCACTCTCCAACTGCATTCATGACAATTAATCTTTGGTTCAAAACTTTATGCTTGCCCATTTTTCCTGCCTCTAAAATATCAATTTTGAGTAATAAATGTTAATATGATGCCAAATATACTCAATCTATTAACAGAGAGAATCAGTGTAATTAGCCATACGTGGTCATAGTTTTATGAGCAGGTATGGCGCATGTTTAGGAGATTAAACAGAAAGTTCTAATTTCTTCAATGATTTTAAAATGGCAATAATAATTTGGTACAAAACCTTTGGTTTTGTGTTTGCAACAAAAAGGCTTTTATGTCACAGGAACCATGGTATACATATTTTACAAGTAGATCCATTGACCTTCCAAGTAACAAAAACTTTCTCATACTTTTATATAACATTCTTATTAATTTTCCATTTTTTTTTTTACATTTTCTATGACAAGACAGTCCTCTACCCTTGCGCAGAAGTCAAATGAATTTCAACTTGGTACTTCTCTGCTGTATTATGAAGGCTTTACCCCTTTCTTTCTGTTCATGCCCAGCTCATGGTTCCATCTCTCTCTTATTGAAACTCAAACAGAATGTGGACCTATTCCCCCACGCTGTACAGAGTGTTAGGGAGGGCTGCAGATTAAAAAGCTTTCCCCTGGGCGCGCTCACCAGGCTGTTCAGCACTGCTCGCCAGGGAGATTCACTACATACATTCTCTTTTATGGTCCTTTCCTTATTCATCATAACATAGCTTCAATTTTATTAACTTCTCCATCCAAGCATACATCTTTCCCCCCTGCCATTAGTCTTTTTCTCTCTCTGTTCTTATCCATACAGCACTACACTCCACCAACTTTCCCAGGATGTTCATAGGAACACACAAACAAACAAGTGTATACTGGTGTTTGCTCACATGAATACAGATTTAGCGATGGCTTTGTTTCTATTTCTCAAAGGAAATCTTTTTGTGTCTGTTGGGTTAGAGTCACCCGTCCGCTTAACACGTACTGAATGCAGAAAATATGAATAAAAAGGATTCCAACATGTATTTCATGCAAAACAGAACAGAAATACTGCAAATGTTAGCCTCTTGGAACAAGACTGAGAAGGATTTTATGTTTCATGCATATGTTTTCACTGTCTTATTTTTTTATTTTTTTTTTTAGAAATTCAATAGCTGTGCTTGCAATACTGAATTCTAGATTTTTCATGGATTAAGCCATTTTATTATGAACATTGGCAAGTTTCTAATTATCAATTTGTCATATTTTGTTGCATTAAAAGCATAAAAGCCATCAATATCTCACTGTTACAACATTTGAGATCAGTCTTTTTGAATTCTTTCCTGGGTCCCCATTTTTTAGACACTGCAAGAGAAGCAAATTCTACTGGTCACAGTTTTTCCAACCATAGGAAGAAG
This sequence comes from Girardinus metallicus, assembly GCA_903067095.1. Classification (NCBI taxonomy): domain Eukaryota; kingdom Metazoa; phylum Chordata; class Actinopteri; order Cyprinodontiformes; family Poeciliidae; genus Girardinus; species Girardinus metallicus. The sequence continues at coordinate 62,321 of CAEGAE010101828.1, read as the reverse complement.
GTAATGTGTTATTGAACTCAAAACTTTGATGACTTCAGTAGAGTTCACAGTAACCATGCTAAGAAAAAGTAAAAGTGGAACGAGCGGAAGCAATGGATCTACTGCAGTCTCATGAGAAAGGTGACGACACAAAGAAAGGCTTTGATGGAGGAGCTTCACCCATGTTGTAGTGTGAAAAGATGGAATAATAAATAGAAAGACAGGGACCAAAATCTGTGATGTTGTTCCTCTGAAGTGCAAAGCGAGATCAAAATGGATACAATGTTTGCCTAAGGTATCATTTTTATAAATTCCCTTAAGAGATAGTGAGTGTCCATGATAAATGTCATATTTTATATATTAAGAGAAGGATCAAAATGCAGACAGAAACTTGGATGAGGATGGTGAAGGCTTAAAAATTAAGACAGAAAGCTTAAAAAAAATAACAGGACATAGAGCATGAGCAAAGTATAAAGGGACCAGCAAAGAATGATGAAAACCAGTGAGCTTATGGTGACAGTGATGAAAATCGTTGAATACAGGTGAGTTAATGTGGGGATTAGAAACAATTGTGGAAGAGAGAAAATACGCAAACTGAAATAAAAGTGAATAAATAACACAACTGAAGCTGACAAAAATATAACATGGATAAAGATTATACTGTCCATTATCTATGGGTGAGTGCTTTATCAGTCACAATCAAGTGCAAAGCACAGAATGGATAATGTCTGTGACCTCCATTTTTGCATTTTATATGCTTCAAAATGCAAATTGTTACTGTTGCCTCTATACCAAAAAGCACAGAGCTGTTTTGCTGGTTAGCTTGCACAATATTTTACTCTTTTTGTGTGTAATTCGCTAGTATCCTAAAGAACTGAAGTCATCATGACAAATTGTCCCAAATGAAATGCCCCAGATCGTGGTTCTCGGTTCAATGACATTAAGCAGCACCTGAAGAGAAATACAAGATGTCACGGATTATACTCTGTTTCTCATTAAAGATTCATGAGTTGTCGACAGTGGTCTCATCTACAAACAGAAGCCTACACAAAGACACACTAATCATTAAGGTGCTGTCTGAAACATGATGAGAATGCCAAAAAGGAGGAGAAGCTGTCGTCTTGAGTTGTCAGATTCTCCACATATGCCACGGCTCCTGTCGTCTACTTGCTGCTTAAGAGAGAGCCAATTTATTTCCCCAGAAGGATGTGGACCACTTGTGACATTTGGCAACGGAGCATCAGAGGCTTCATCCAGCTGTTGCACACTCAAATACACATAAAAATATAAAGACTAGAATATAGGTTGGTGAATTGACCACATAAGCCTTGTCAGGCTAAAAAGACGAACTAGCAGCTTCTCTGCTTTAATGTGTAATGATTGTTGGCAGTCCTGATACAACCCTCTATCACTCACCTATTGTCTGTTTGCCAGGTGAAGTGCAAAGAGGAAAATAAATGCAGTCAAAACTGCTGGCCTCCAACATCCCACAGCATCACTTTAATTCATATTTCCACCGCAACCCTACTATGTGATCATGCATTTCTTTATTCCATCCCTTTTAATAAGTATTTCTTCTTCACAATAGAAACAGAGGTTTCAAATATGCACATTCAGATCTGGAAATACAGTGCCTTGCAAAGTTTTTCTACCCCTCAAACGTTTGCATATTTTGTAATATAAAAACACAAACTTGATATATTATATTTAGATTTTATGTGATAAACCAACACAAAATTTTGCATAACTGCAATGTGGATGATGAATGATTCAAAATGTTTTACAAACAAAAATCTGAAGAGTAGAATGAATTCAGATTCTAATTTATCAAACATGACCATTAAAGGTTTAATGGCTTCTTAGATTTTTCAGTTGATAATGACATAGGTCTAAACAAATTTGTAAATGTCATTTTTAAGAAAAAATAAATAAAATAAAATGGAAGTTAACAGTCATTTTACAACGTTACCTTCATAGATGCCTATCACCTTTCTGCATGCCATTTTCCTTACATTTTAAATGTATTTGTTACTGTGTTGCTCTATCACCAATTTTTTATGTGAAAATATATTGTGAACAAAATTGTTTGAGTAATATGTTGCAAGTTACTGCTTAGATATGTGATCTGTAGAAAAGTTGAACAAACATTGCATCAAACGTGACTTTAGAACAGCCTATTACCCACCAAGCAACAGTTCATTTTTTTTTTATGAACCTCAAAAATGAATTCAGACGTTTACATCAAAAGTGAACATATATAAATTTACAAAATAATGGAGTCATTAAGGGGACTCCATCCCCTTAATGACTCCATCCTTAAGGGGATGGAGTCATCCCCTTAAGATGACTCCATCTTAAGGGGAGTCATCTTAAGCCTGACTCCCCTTAAGATGAGTCAGGCTTTCAGTTTGAATATATTGATCTAATGCCTTATTACTGAATAAATAACTTAAGATTGATTTCCTGTGGAAACAACACTAAGATCAATGCGTGTCACTGAATGCATTTTCATCTCTTTTGCCTCTGCTGCCATATCTTTGTCTCACTGTCTGTATTCTCAAGCATGCTAATTAGTTTGGGTTGGTGCGCAGTCCTGAAGGAGGGGTCAGTGGGCTAAAATGAAAATAGAATCTGGAAAAAGGGCTGTATGAATAATAAAATGGATGGCCAGGCCAGGCCTGTTGCCTGCAGGCCTGATAAAATGCTTCTATTAGCAGAGCCATCCAGGTGTAACATGACCATCAAGGCTGGATATCCAAGCAGAGGGAAAAACACTGGAACCTTGTTATGGCCAGAGCAAATCCAAGCTCACTCTACCAAACATTAATCCATGTGATGGCTCAATAGACTTTTTACATCTCAGGGTAGATGTGAACATGAATTTATATCTGCGTGCGTGTGTGCATGTGTGTGTTCACGTGTCTGCTTCTGAGAATGAAAGCAAGAGCCAAATATGTGTGACAGACACACTGAATTTCACGGAAATGTGCAATGCTGTCAGTGGATGTTGGAGGCACATTCATGATTTTAGATTTCCATACATTGCTATAGGCCACTTTCTGATGTGGTGTAATCACTTTATCTTGATAATGGAAATTGGATTTAATTTTCTCTTTTCAGCCAAAGCATGTTAAGTCACTCTTTCTTCAGCTTGGAGGTGAAATTGAATGGTTAATGGTTCTTTGCTCACTGCACCTCATCTGGCCCACAGACGCTCATCTTATTTGTAGAAGCAGTAAAATTGCATAATTAAAAACAATTATTCACTACAGGTCATTATCCTTCCTGCTAATTAAGATGTTGACATAGCAAGTTGTGTGTGGTGGGGTGGCAGTTACACAGGAAATATTGTTTTATTCTCATTTCACTGAAAATGAAGAGGGCATAAAGGAGTCATTTGTCCCATTTGTGCCTCAAAGACAATTGAAGGACTGACTTTGGTTTCTGTTGTAAAGTACAGAAAAAATGAAATAACTCAGGACTCCAAGAAGGCCTAAAATTGCTTAGCTTCAGCAAAAAGTTCCTTAATAAATATGAAACCACTGTTTATGATGAAAGTGTCAGTAAAAAAAAGAAAAAAAAAATCATCTAACAGCTCTCTCTTTCACATTTCAGCTACTTCACCCCTTTGACAAGGAACAAGAAGTGCAATTTTGTAAATCCACACTGCAGTTCAAAGTTCTATCAGTTTCTAAAAACTGTCACCCACCCACCAGCCTCTACTGTTGAAGGGTCCCATAAGCAGAGAGCATCTGCTGGTAAGCATCACCAAGATAGTCTGATTACTCCTAATGGATGAGGAAAAGGATAAAGATGGAAACTGCGAGAGCAAGCAGAGGATAAAAGAACAAGAAACAAAACTGAGATGCAGTTTCAGTAAGTTCTAATGGAGAAACTAAAATGAAAAGAAGCAGCAGGGAAAGCTGGTAAAAAAAAAATAGCTGCATTCTGTCTGTTACACAGTTTAGCATTTGAAGCAAAAAGCTGCTGTCTCACTGCAACTTCATATTCTGTTCCATCGTACTTCTCTCCGATGACAGCATGAAGTTGACAAGACGCTAATATCAAAAGGATTAAATAAAGATGGGAACTAAAGATCAGAGTGCAACATAAAAGGGAAGTTACTCCAGCTCACAGTTCAGGAAGCACACGCACATATCATGTTTGAGAACCAAAGAAAAATAGGAAGAAAGGCAAACTGCAGCAATGTCAAAATAAAGAAGAACAAGTGAACAAATAAATCTTTATAACTAGATATGCACCAATCAGAGATTTGTTGAGAATTTCTGATCTCTAGGATATTTTTGACTTGTTGGTATTTCACTTTTTTTTCCATTTATCTGAATTATGTTAAAAAAGATTGAAAAAACATTAAAACATATTTCTCTAACCCTTCCTCCATGAAGGATCATTGCTTATTTATATTCGGATTATTTATATTTGGAAGATTATAGATGTTCTAGAACAGGGTCTTACAAATATTTTATGACAAAGACAAAAAAAAAAAAAAAGATCGATTTGACATTTTAAACTGGATTTAGCCAACTGCTTACATTAATTGATTGATTAATTTTCATTAGGATGTCCAGAATGCAGATCCATTAATTAACACTGAGTTTTACAAACAGCTGTAAATTTTCCAGCATGTTCCTTCAGACAGATGATGAAAGTTATAAAAGGTAAAACAGAGCAACTTTGCAGTTCAGCCTTCCAGTTATCTGCAGAAAGCCTTCACTCTCTCACAATCTGAATAACACCTTGAAATACAGTTTGACTTCTTACATATGTGTTTTAAATCCCTTTCCACAGAAAATAGTTTAGGGCACTGCATTACCCCACATTAGTACCCACATGGCAGGGGGTTGTGCAGCAGCTGGTTGTGCCAATAACTTTCTCTACTCCGTTTTTGATCCCACAGATCGTACTACTGTCAGAGCCTAGCTAACAAGGCTATTACTATAATATAGAAAGTGTCCCTGGGTCAGTGTGTCTGTGTCTCCTCGTGTCTCTGCTCTTTCTGCTCAAACCACCAGTATTTAACGGCAGATGGTTGCTCACACTTAGCCGAGTTCTGCTAAATCGTTCATCCACTGTCACCACATTGTCACTTAGGGGGTTGGGGGGAAGGTGGGTGCTGCAAAGTCAATGACTCAGTTCAACTGGATGGGCTTCTTCCAAAAGATGCCCATCCAGCATAAACTTAGCAGTATATTATACTTGTTGCTGAATTTAAATCTTTTATTTGAAATAAAAAGTAATTTGTGTACTTCAAAGAGAAATGATATCCAAGTATCTTCAGAGTTTCATTGTGCATAATAATCTCCATCTGCAGTCTGCTTTTCCAAAAATCCAAAGAGATGAATCTCCACAGTAACATGTCCTGGTTGACACAATCAGTTGTTGGTAAACACTGCTAATCCACCTCATTTGCTTTTGCAACTCGTTTTCAAATCTCTGTCTGTCTGTATGGTAAGAAAGCCGAGCAGAGACTTTGGATATAATAAAACATGATCCTTGTCAGTTATGATGAACGAACTTCCACCTTTCCTTTCTGGTTGTTGGTTCTTTCTTTATGATTGATAATATATTTTTTGTAAAGAAATTTCACATAAATCTATTTGCAGGTCTAAAGGTAGGACACTGAGATTAAATCTATTGTGAATTGCATTAAGTCAACTATAATATAGGCATAAAGGATGCATATTCCATGGTTTTTGTTCATTATATATACACTTAAGGAAATATTGCTTGTGCAAAAGTTTTGAGCATTAAGCGTAAAATTTGAAACATGCATCAGTCAATTCTTCACACTGTATTAGGAACATCATGCAACTACTCCCTGTTTAACAATGCTTCTTTTAACTCATCCTGTCAAACTATTCATTTTAAAAGATGATTATAATGCCTGCCAAGACTTTTTGGATGTCCTTCAATATTGCATTACTAAACATATTAAAAAAATGACACAGTTTTCCTCCAACTCACTGTAGACCAGGACCCTACAAATGAAAGAGCTGAGCAGAAGTATCTTAATGCTTAAACAAGTCACTTGGTAACTCTTTTCATGAAAGAAACCACAGTTAATGCTGGGTCGAGCATAGATCAGAATTTTAATACAAACCACCCACAATTTTCAAGCCCAAGCTTGAGAGTCAAGTGGTTACACAACCAGATGTGGGAGTATTTGAGCAACAAACATGCAGCAAAACAACACTATTTATGGCAGACTACACTCTTTGTTTGTGTGGCTTGAAAGTGTCACATGCATTGGTAGAAAATGCATCCTGACCTAACATTGTTCTAAGAAGAAAGTTTAGTCTGCTTATGTCCTCCAGCAATCGTTTCTTTTTTTTACTTACAGCATTCTTAGCAAATTCTTAGCATTCTTTCCACACTTTCCCAAGACCAGCTGGGATTTTTTTTTTTTTTCATTTTTGTTATATTTAGATGCAATGGCAACCAAACTGTTTTCACAATTTGGAATCCTAAGACAAAACCCAGTGTGGTTGGTGCAGCTGTATTAGGTACTACATCTTCTAATTTGGAGCACAGCATCTTTCAACCAATTACTGCTAACGCTCACAGTAAGTGGTATCACCTGGTTTAGACAGACACTACAAACAGAGCACATAATTTTCTCTAAGCAGGGCATCGGTGAGAAAACATTCACAGCAGGACGGCAGCATAATAGTTGTGCTTGAGAGGGAACCTGCAGGAAAAATAAGATAAAAGTGTTCCACACTTTTAATTCCTAAATAAAACTTTGGATTTGATTTGCTGCCCATCTAATTCAAGACAGGACTATGGAGCATGGTATTGAAAGGTTCTTCCACCTGACAAACAGGAGAATGCCTATGAGTGACTGTCAGCTTTTCCGTTTGTCTATGACAGCGTCTGTCTTCATTCAGCACTCTTAAATTGGCTTTGGAACCGATTGGAAATGGTTCTTTTATTATACACCTCCCATAACTCCCCCTCTCATCAAAGCCACGCCATCTTTTATCTGGAAGATGACGTTTCCATTAGGGTCTGCCAACTTCTTACTGCTGCGCCGTGAGTTGTGGTGCTGGGGGATGAGCATTGTTAACCAACACAACAACATCAGCAGCATCTCGCTGGCTGGGACGAGCAAAGGCCTCGGTCGAGGGAAGGCAGTTCATCAGATGACTGCTCACCTAGAACACACACACACTCTGAGTGGGCACGCAAACACACACAGCATTTCTCCTGCACTCTTTCATTCACACCCTCATTCTTACAGAGGCAAACACACAAAAATTCACAGATCTGACAAAGTCAGACAACAAAGGCACAGAAAAAAAGACAGAACTTGGCCAAAGGGAGCGTGTCTGTCAGCTCTTCCTCAACAGTTTCAGGGATTCATCAAAGGTATGAGAGGCCCATAAGGCTCAGCTGCCAATCTGGCAAGACTTTCAGTCCCCAAACACAGAACCAGTGTTCTTTCAAAGTGAGCTGGCTGACTCCTCTGTGTCACTGTCTTCATTAACTTTAGCTCCAGACCTAGCTCACATTTAGTTCAGGCTTCAGAAATCAGGAGGGTTTCACAGCTCCGAGAGCAGGGACACTTTCTGCCCTCGTCAACATTTAAAGGCCGTGTTGACTGGTGTAGGTCTGGTGACATTGTTGGTACTAATGAGGACATGGCTGTATACTGGAATGTGCTGGTCGGCAGAGACATGCGAATAGTCCCACTCCGGGAGCTTTAATTAGGCCTACATTATCAAGCTGTCTGTCCACATTGACCCTATCATGTATTGTTTAGATGCCTCATAAATCATGAGTCTAAATCAGAGACTCCCAGTAAAACCCAGTTAGCTATGTGCTGGGTCAGAGGAGCGTATCCAAAGGAAGTAAATATTATTGATGAAAAAACAAAACAAAAAGAACAAAAAAGCCAAAAATACTAAAAGTATTTTGAGTGTGTTAGGTAGAAAACAAACACAATACCATTATAGGCTAAGAAAGACTAAGAAAATTCTATGTAATTTTTCAAAACAATTATTTTTTTCATATGAAATTTATGCTTTTTCTAACTATCTAAAAACTCACTTTCTGCATTCTTTTGAAGTGTGGAATTTCATATATATATATATATGTATATGTAAGCCATATAAACATCAGTCATTAGACTGAGCTTAAATGGATACTTCTCTAAGTCAAAGAATTGGTTCACTATAAAATCATAGATCATGACTTTCATAATATATATAAGAATTCTAAAAATAAAATTAATAAAAATAGAATTTGGCACAAATGATAGTCATTTCTTAAGGTTAATCAACTAATTTGTACAGTTTTTTGTAGAAAAAATCTATGTGTGGTCATCTGTAATTTTGAATTCAGCTGATTTGATGCTGCAGTGTTTTATTTTAGGTTTTGCTTATTTATTGTCTCTTGTCCTGTGGGTAAAGTCACATTATTTATTGAGATGTCAAAAGTTAAAATCCAATCAGAATGTTGTAGTATTGAAGGCTCAAATGGCTTAAGGTCAGAAGCAAACAATTATTTATATTGCTTTTTATGACCCCTTTCTTGCAAGTATTAAGCAAATTTAAAATAAATAATTGTTGATCAATAATTCTCTCAGGCTGTTGACCTTGTCTAGAAAACACAAAACTTTCCTTTTTTGCAGTTTTCCTTTTGGTTTCGTCAAGAGTCGGCAGTAAATCAGCTCTTTCTCCATCATGATCTCATCAGATCCGCATCCTTGACCTTTGGACTACGCTGTAAATGTCAGCCATCTTTATGGGCCCTGTGATGAGTTTATTGAACAATTCACACTCACTTAAACACACACACATGGCCACGCACACAACTTTTCTACACATATGTGAACAAACTGCCATGGGATATGTCCTTCAAAGGCAACCATAACTCTGATTTCTAGGTGTGCTGAAATTCATGGTACTCAGACCTGGTGGCAGCATCGGAGGAGGTGACCACCACATATTTCAGCAAACCACCTGAAAGAAATCCAGAAGTTAGGGGGGATACATTGTTCACATTTAATTTTTATAAATGAAAATCTAAGAGTTTTGCATTTACGGTTAGCCCCTCGACAATTAAATAAACTCAAGTGCAACTATTTGTCTTCAGAACTTGTCTCATTCTATTGAGCAAATGGTTTACTTATTAGAGTGAGTAAACTATTTATTCTGAGTCATTTAATCTCAGTATAAATGCAACTATTCTTTGAAGCCCTCAGCAGTTTATTAAGAATCAATAGAGAAAAACATCATGAATACCAGAAACCAGACAGGGATAATGTTGTAGTTTAATGTAGCATATGGAGTACCGTTTGGAACCGTCCACAAAAAATAGAAAGGAAATGCCAGAACCGCAAACTCACCAAGACATGGACAGGAAAGCTTCATAAAAGTAACCAAGAGGTCCAAGGCTGATCTAAATAAGCATTAGAGACCCATGGCTGGGTTAGAAAAAGCAAGACAATAAGTTACTGCAAATCCAATGATAGGTGGTTCTACGAAAAATTGTGGCTGTACTGGGACAAAATGTGAAAAAGGTTGAGGAGTATGAATACTTTTGCAAGGCACTATGTATATCCAATTTTTATGCCCACTTCTCCTTGAAGGAATGCAAGGGGCTGGCACCAACCTCCAGCAGTTATTGGGGAAAAGGCAGGGTACACCCTGGATGGATGCAGACAAACAATCATGCATGCACATTCATACCCAAGGGCAATTTAGAGCAACCAATTAACCTAACAGTCATGTTTTTGGACTGTGAAAGGAAGCACACAGTCCAAGAATATGAATCTTTCTCCACGCAGAACGACACCAGGCCAGGATTTGAACCCAGGACCTTCTTGCTGCAAGGCATCAGTATTACCACCATATTACTTTACCAAAGCACTGTTTGTATCAAATTGTAAAAGTGTGATTTTCTATGGCTGGAAAGATATATTTATTCTTCCAGCAATGCATCACTACATAATAGATAAATGAGTCAAAGCCCACAGTGATTAGCTGACTCAATGGTTGCTAGGAGTTACTGAACGCCCCTTTTAGCTTGAATTGGTATCTTTTATTGGGAAAACATAAATTAAACTGAACATTAAGTAGCACCAAAACCATGTCCTATGTGGCTGCAATACAGCAACAACAGCATCATAACAACTGGACCAACTTTTACAATATGGAAAATACTGATCTGATCTCATCTCAGGCCACTCCTGAATCAGCGTTCTTCTGGAGTTCTGGTTCATAACAGCAGGAGTGATGGGGCCAGGGACACAAGTACTGCTGCCACAATGATGAATGTTGTGCATTAGAACTGTCTGCCTCTCTGTGCCCAAGCTGGGCTGCAACTCCGCCTAGCGGACCACAGAGCTGAAAGTGTGGGGAGGAAGCAGCAGGATTGTATTGAGATCATTTTGCAGATGGAGTGTAATATAAAATTTAAATCAAAGTCTATAAAAAGCATGCCTTGGGATCAGTAAAATATCCTATATCCATTACTGGTGCCTAACAGGCTTTGATTTTGTGAAGATGGCAGCTCGTTGTCTTGTTTAAGGAAACTGATGATTCGGGTACTTACATTTAACGTCAAGCTGTGAAGGAGGATTTTACCTCTGTAAGATTTCCAGGAACCAAAAACAAAACAAAACAAGAATTAAAAATCAGTTCTTTTGTACATAGACCTCAGCTTGATTTCAAACTCATTCCTATCACTTCCTTTATTTCATGATTTCATGTTATCTGTTTCCATTATATAAGCAAGATTTTCCCTTTAATTAAATTTCTACTTTCTTTGAGAGTTCTCGTTTTTTTATCTTTTCTTACTTTTATACCTTCTCCTTCTTTCAGCTGATCTCCTTTGTTTCCCTCCTTCCTTGTCTTTGGCTTTTTATCAGTCATCTTGCAAAGGAAGGCAATAAAAGGCCAACACAATGAAGGAGCCCTGCTCTGCTTTGTTGTGTTGTTGTCGCAGAGTCTCTGCTTTGTCTTTTATTTTTGTTTGTGGCAGCAGTCCTTATCGGAGAGATTGGTGAGAGATTTGGCCTCGGTGCTTCTTTGTGGTGAAATAATACAACAAGAAGATAAGGCCTTGTGGGTGACCAGTTCAATGCTTTCCACCTCCTGCCAATGTATTCTCCTCATCCTGAGGTGTGCTAAGAAGTCCCCGGTGGGGCTAACAGATATCGCAGCTTTGTGTCTGCAACCACCTTTGATATAATGTCAGCCCTCCCTCTGCCCCCTATTGGATGACAAGTCATGCATTTTCAAACTGCATAGCCGGGTAGCTTTAAAAATAAACTGTACGTGACAGCCATTTTTGCTGTAAAACTGTATTACTACGGAGGAAGCAGACACCTGGTCTGAGAGGAGTACCATGAACAATAAAAATGGCTCCAGCTGAGCTATGTATAAATGTGAAAACTTTTTACAGCCATCTGTTAAATACTGATGGCGATACAAGTTCCTGGCTGAAACCATTACTTTGAGTCTAATTGACAGTGCCTATTAAGATTTCATGAAGTGGTAATGATTATACAATGACTTCCAGCACTGAAATATGTCAATCATCATCATCTGACAAATATTGTGCAGTCTCCCCTTATGCAACAAAACAACTCCCAACTTGTCAGGCTATGGGCTCAGTTAAAATGTTACCAAACACTGAAAAGATAAACCACTATGGAACGGGCTTGATTTTCCAGTCACAATGTTGTAGAAGAAAATATGATGACGGTCACCTAGAACCCACCGTAGAACGCTTTAGGTGAATAAATACGCTCAGATTTAAGAAGAAATTACAGAATGCAGCCTACTTAGACAACACATAACAAAACCAAAAGGGTTTTTTCCAAGCTAGCCTGTTGTAATCCCGAAACAGGAGCATTTACTCCCTCAAAAGTCCTTAATCCTGTTTAAGCTACTTCAAACACAGAGCTATGGCTCTGTCTTACATTAATTACAATAATTAACGAGTTACTTTCTCTTTGCATAGATAGATATATAGATAGACATATCTTTATGTCTATCTATATCTTTATAGATATAGATAGATATATAGATATATATTTATCTACATATATAGATATATTTATATCTATATATATATATATAGATAGATAGATAGATACACATATATGTGTATATGTGCATTTGCTTATATGAAAATTCATCCAGTGCATAACAGCATCCGAGTATTTTCCAGCATCACTGTGAAAACATCATTGTTCAGACCTTAGATCCATATGTTCATCCATTTGTGCTTCTAACACCTCTCATGCAACACCCCTTGACAAGAATTATTGTAGAGGAGTAATCCATGGTATTTGCTTGACCTGTCTTTAGCCTTAATGTACCGTAATGATGGTTCCAAAAGCCGACGTTTTTAAGTTTATAGAGTAGATGTTTATGGATCGAGAAACAAATACACAAAGATTGGCTGTCTGGCTGCCCATCGATTTATATAGCAGTTGACTAAAGAATGGTAGTGGGTGACACTGGCATTCAATAGCTGTTACATTTTCATATAAATAACAGAATCGTTCTGGGCTGTAATAGCCTTTGAAATTACAACATGGATGAAAGAGTGGGCCCACAGTATTGATTACAAAGGGGCCTTTTTTAAAACTTTGCACAAACACTTAGAAACATTTCCATACCACTGGATTTAAGGACATCCAAAACTTGTGTTTAGGAAAACATTTAAAATCCTTTTAGTCCCCAAAGAATGCAAAATGGAGCATGTGACAATCAGAAATGCATTGCATTATCACTGCTGCTGACCAGTCATAATGTGCCAGTGCTGATGGTGAAATAAAACTTTGACTTGTTAATGTTAAACTCAGTAAGGATCCGGCAGAGACACAGAATTCCCACAACAATTTCCTACATCTTTTACAGCGGCTCTTTGTTAGCCACTAAGCTACTTCACAAAATGCACTCTTAGATTAAAGAGTTCAGAAGTGGAGGAGACATCAAGCATAACTGATTTATTAGTCTGAGAGAAGGGAGGCGATCCAGACGGAAAAACAGAGGAAGGCGCCCGTGTGCCTTTTTAATTACTTTTGTCAAGGTGTTTACTTCGTCCTTCAGGGACAAGCAAACAAAATCATTGGTCATAGGACCAATTTAAGAAACTCACAGATTGAGCCATAGTGTTTGTCAGCATGCAAAACTGACTGCAACAAAACACAGCTCAAACTTCTCCCTGCGACGTCCATGTTCCCTCCAGAGGAACGGCATGCTGTGAAGCTGCTAAACCGAGCAGAATGAGGCCACTGATTCAAGGGTGCCCCCCTATCACCTCATGTGTGTACCTGAGGGCTGGAGGAGGACAAATGAACAACATGCGCCTGTCTGTTTGATCTCCCTGTATGAGGTGTGCTGCACATGTAGGCTGCTGACAAGTCACGGATTATTTGCTTTTGCACTGCACTGCCCATCATTGCTCAGCTCTTTTCATAACAGAGAGAGACTGAGAAATATTTTTATGCACACAGACAGAGGCACTTCTTTTGATTGCACTGTCGGATAAAACATCCAGGACCAGAGGCTCTATTTAGACTGCCCTGCGTGAATGCAACTCTACTAACTAAAAGACAAGAGACCAACCAGTCACTCACACACTGGGAGAAATAACAATGAGGAAAATACATATCATTCTGGAGATCTGTGACATAAATGTCAAGTGCTTCTCAGCAGATAATTGGACTTCAAATCACTGTGTTTCTCATTAAGACCTCAGCAATATTGACAGATAGTCATTAGGGAATATAGAAATGATCACTAAATTCATTATTCATAAATAAAAAGAAGGGGACAAGAGGAAGATGAGTGTTTCTGCTGACAATGCTTTCAGAAGCCCGAGACATTTTTAGAGTGGATACAATTCCCTCCCTCATCAGTCCCAGTCATAAATGGTTTCTGCTGTGCTCTTTTTCATCCGTCAACATGATCTGTTCTGCGTCTTGATCTCTTGTTTCCTGCTGTACTCTTGCGCCAATATTTTAGCACTGTGTAGTTTATTAACAAGAAATTACTCTATCAAAGTCTACTTTCTTATTTGAGCTAAAATTTACCTAAGAATATATCGTCAGTAAAATAAACCAAAGCAAAATAAATGAAATCACGGAACAAGACGACAAAATAAATATTTGTGAAATCCAGTAGTTGCACTGGAACAATATCACAATGTAAATATTTATCTCCTGGAGGTATTCTACTGTCCTGGCAGCAGATAATTAAAAACAGCATGTGTGGGTTTGATGAGCCTGAGAGGAAGACACACAGGATGGTAGGGAGAACAGCATCGAAATGAAGAAGGTAATTAAGTTGACCAGAACAAGGCGAGTTGTCTGTTAAATATTTCTTATAGCCTCACACAAAAAGCCCAGTGGAAGGCATCAACAACAGGCACCAACAACAATTATGGAATAATTAGCTGAGAGGCAACCTGGAGGACTTTTCTTTGGCAGCAGAAAAATTTGGATATAACGGCGTAGTTAATTCTGCACAATTGTTCCTTTTCCTCAGTTGCAGTTTAAAAGTAAATTTGTGCAATGGAACAAGAACAATATTTTTTTTATTTATATGTCATATCCAAGATATATTGTTGATTGCAATGTTATTGTTTACAATATTAACATTACAAAGGCCTGTATGTAGTGCAATATTTGTTGGCTAAAGTTCCAAATGTCAGAAATTTCTACTTTAAATGCATTCATCCTATTAGTAAGTGGAGCAGTTACAACAAATCAGAATAGAATAAAACAGAAAGAGGATCAGTGAGAGAAACATGAATATAAAACAAAAACTCAGATTTATTTTGAGTTGGCTACATCTGATATGGAGGAAAGTACCCAAGACGGTTTGTGCAGCCTTCCTGTGACAAGTGGGGATAATGCAGCTTTATTAAATCCACAAAATATTTCTGATGCATAGAATGGATAAATGTGATTAAATCTGTCTAAATATACCTACTTTCCTTTTTTAATATTCAAATATATAATGAGCAAACATAAACAGGTTGCAGCTTTGATAAAGAACTCAAACAGGATTAAGAATTCATAAAAGTTTTTAATCCGATTTTAACTTTTTAAATGTTCTCCTACTAAAAGACAGAAACCATATCAAGAGGGGAAGATATTCCTTCAATAAAGTAGGAAGAGAGAAATGTGGACTGATGTAGAGGCTAAAGATTAATTTTTGCATTTCTGATATTATTTTTCACTATGCAGTCATGACTGCACCTGCTCATAAAACATGGGTAAGAAGTATTGCTCCCAATCCCTATCAAAGGAGAAAGCAGGCAGTCAGGGTTGTTATATTTTAGGTTGTGCTGTAGTTGCATCATTGTTATTCATTAGTTGAATTTAAGGTTTCATAGTTCCTTATATTTTTTTATCATGTATTTTCTGCAAATAGACCAAGAGAAATATTCCAAATAAAATATGTGCACACTGAATTCAGACCAAATATGCTCCATTTGTGATACTTCAGAGATTTTGTACTGCAGTTAACTGTAATGGAGCGAGAACGAATGAGGCTATTTTTATCCCACCCTTAGGCCTGGCGAAGCCATGTCAAAAGTCAACAACTGTGGTGACTACATGCTGTGGCGCTCATGTCCAAACTGCATGCAAACACACATTCTTCCAACTACATAATTTGCCATGCATAACGAGATTTGAACTTTAATTAAAAATAAGATGTACTTTGTAGATGTGGTCAAATGCAAGGTTTATGGCAATGCATCCAAAAGAAAAGCTTGTGCAAAATGCATCATTTATCAAAGTGCAATATAACAACAAATAGAATGTCAATGTCGTTACCCTTGAAGCCCTGTGAAACTCGAACATGTCTGACAGTGTAACATTGACAATGAAATCAAATTTACCCCATGTTAGCCATGGCAATATTGCTCTGTTTGAGGCAAGCTCATAATGTATTGATGTACAGCTTTGAGAAGGACAACCGGTAGTCACTATGATTTGTTACACTAATAAAAGTGAAGACACAGTATTGTCCTGCCTCCTCAAATACGAATACACACACATCATTCTCTCTCACTTGCACACTTCTGCTTCATGGACCACTTGGCTTTGTAGTAGCGAAGAGCTTGAACAAATTGAGAAATGATTGGAATTGAAAGATGAGTAATGGTGATTCTAGTGCTGATCCTTTCCAATATGGAGATGATGAGATTTGATTCTTCGAGGTCAGGTGTCCGATCTACAGCCAAAAGTGACACATAGATGCTCATGCGCTTACAGAAGCCTTTGCTAAAATCCGTTACATTAGACATGAAATCAATGCAACATGTACCAGTGCCATTACTATAATGTTACCACTACTTGTGGCAACATAAACAATTCCCATGATTTATGGATCTGAAAAAATTAGTAGAAATAAAAGGGAGTTAAGTTTATTTAATTTTTTTTTTGTCTTGAGGCCATTTTGACAAAAAGTGAAGAAGGGCTTTGCATGTCTTTCCTAGGTTCTGTTCCAGTCAGTCAGGGAAAATGAAGGAGCAAGAGTGACTTGTGTCAGCACAAATCAGAGGATGTCAAATCACTTCTGAAATAGATGTTTCCTACCCCCCCTTTTTTCATTAGAGTGTGACAATTCAATGATGAAGAAAGTACCTGAAAATCAGTTTGAGCCCTGTTTCTTGAAAAACTTTTTGCAGGTTTACAAGTCAAATTTTCCAAGTTCTTTTCAAGTTTTGTTTTTCTCTTTCACGAGCAGCTACAAAAATAGCACAATGCTGTTGGCAGACATTAAATGTGTGCAAACTTGTGTTTGCAGGTCATTCTATTTCTGGAACATGACACCAGACTTCGGTTACTACTGAGAAAATAACATCTTTCTACACTTTGCATTTTCCCATATCTATATTGGGTATAATTAATCGGCTTATGGAACTTTAAACCCATATTTATGTATTTTTACATAGACTACTGCCAATGAAATCTGCTTTGAATTTCAAAAGATCAAAGATGTTGGTACCCTCAGATTGCAGAGAAAAATTACCATCTGTGGAAAGCTGATGGTATTTTGACCCATGAAAGTAAAGATTGAAAAAAAGCCACCTGCTACACAGCTGGCCTTACAAAACATGGGTCAGGCACGTAACAGAAGATAGAACTCATTCTCTCTTCTCGTCCTCATCCGCTTTAAGGAATGTGACTAATATATTGTGCGAATAACTCTTCTAATGTAAAAATATTAACAAAATTGCATTTGAAACTCACCACTACTTGTCTATATCCGCTTATTAATAAAGGAATGCGGGGGACACCAAGTGATCACTCGGTGACAGGTGGGGTACACCCTGGAAAGTTTGCCAGTCAATCATAGAGCAACACAGAAACACACCCCCACACACAAAAACAACACAGGGGAAGTATGGGGTTGAAATTCAGCCTAGGAGCTTTTATCCAATTGCACATTGGATAAATTGTTAAAATAATATATATATATATATATATATATACACACACTATAAAGTGTAGCATTATAGCAAAAACTGTAAAACTCCACTTGTGAAAGTAAATCTGTTGGACTTCACACTGGCACAATTCTCCCACAATTCCAGGCAGGACATGTTAAAAAAAAATTGACCATTTTATTGACATAACATCGGTTTATTTTGTTTAGGGCTGTGAATCATCCCCAATATCCCTCTGTGCTTCAAGCTCTGGACATTGAAGACCCCGTTGTGGCCAACTGCCTTATTGATCAAAAAAGCATTGAGAGCATTCTTCTTATTAAGGTGAGAAGTCTTCCGTCCAGAGTGAATGTCCTAATGTCTTCACTGCGTGCAAATGTTTAGACAGCTTTAGTTGGACTTGGATAAGTCCAACTAAACCAAACATCAACTGTGTATCCTTTTATATGAAGGATTATCTGTAAGAAGGTTTTGGTATTTTTCCCTTAAAACTGAAATGTTTCAACAAAATGGCAAGTGTTGTTTTTTCTTATTTGCATTTGTTATGTGTGTGTTTTCAGAATCGCACAGAGGCTCGAAGAATAATGCAGGGCAAGAATCCTCCAGCTAACTGCATCCAAGCCTTCTCTAAGGACGGTGATCAGATCTTCACTAACCGTAATTACACTTCTGATCAGACCAGACCAAACTACCTCTCAGGGGATGTTGAGGAAGAAATCAGGTGAGTTTCTTAGATTTATAAGCTCTTTAAGCATGCTTTGTTTTGTACAAGAACATAAACACTACATATTTAGCTAAATGCAAAAATACAAAAAAAAATCTAAGCTGTAATAAACTGACTCCAGGTATTTAGAGTTTTATCTATAACTATTTTATCCAAAAGACTGTACTTTAAGACTGTTTTACCATTCTTATACCCTCTTTCTTTTTCTTTCCCTTTCCTGTTTTTTGTATTTTTTCCATAAGACATTTACAGAGAGAACTGGAAAACCAGGCAGGTCAGGAAGCTCGTTTCCAGCAACAAATGAGAAAGTTGGATGAAGACATCAACCACAATGAGGGACTTCTAAGAAAAGTGCTCATGGAGCAAAGGACTACCAAAGTAAATAATTTTCCAAATGTTTTTTTCATTATTGTGTTCTTATAATTATTTGCCAAAAATACAAACAGCTTCTAATATAGAGTAATTAAAAATACATATTTATTTTAGGTTCTTTTAAAATAGCCACAATTGTTAGGAATAAATTCCGGTATTACATTTTTTTTAAATATATTTCTACTACAAGCCATATCTAATTTAATGCCTCACTTTGCTTATTTATTTAGGAAAAGGCCACAAAGCTCCAGCTTGAGTTGACAGACCTAGAGAACGTGGAAGAGCCTCAGTCAGAGGACCTCAGGCCGCTGGTAGGAACAGATCACGTTTCTGCCTTCACACATATGTAAAAACCTTTAGATGTGTTATTCAGCGGTTGCAGGCTCGTAATGTGAAACTGTTATATTTTGTCTGTCACAGGAGGAAGAACTTCAGGAGATTGTTGCGAAGATTTCATCCAAGCGTGCTGAGTACGAGGAAGCTAAAACCAAAATGGCCAACCTGAAGGCAGATTATGAAAAGGCAGACCAGGAATACAAGCAGCACAAAGAGAACATAAGCACCATCACTGAGGAGGCTGATTCAGTCAAGGTAATGATTCTGGTTGGAGGCAGACAAAAATGGCATAAGGGGTCTTCAAAAATGATCTGCATATCCTTTTAATGTGATTTTTGTGGTGGGTAATTCCAAATATTTTAATTTTATATTTACATATGTAATGTATCTTTGCTACATGTATCTTTATTATTCACAACAGTAACACGTGTGAAAACTTTATTTTCAGACGTACTGCACAGGTTTTTTTGCTTTTACTCTCTCCACTTGCCTAAGTTAGTTGTTGCAACAGAGATCCTATTGTTCATGCGTTGTCTCAGTAAATGCATATTCTGAGCAGTTGTTTTGCGTATGAAAATATCATCATCATTTAAATATCATCTGTGTGTCTTTGTGATCTGGCACGATCAGCCAATTCATTCATGTTGTCTCTCACTTTATTTACGCTGCTTCTTGTTCTACTGCAGGATGAGCTGAGTAAAACAGACCAGGAGGTGATGAGGTGCAAACATCACAAGAAACACTACGATGACAAACGCAGTGCCCATCTCCACAACATTCACACTCTTGAAGCTCAACTTAAAAACAAGGAGGAAAACCTTGCGGTACGAGATTGTCAGTACATGGCATCGATTGTTAACAAGTGGCTGCGAGACAATTGGGTGCCCAGATGGTTTAAAGCAAAAAATAAAATTAAATGATTTCAACAACAGTTAGTTTAGACACAGGGATAAAAAGCTAAGCAATGTTTTAAATGTTGTACTACTTTTTTCTTTTTTTTTTTTTTTACTGAAAATCTTAAGTATTAGATAAAAAAAAAAATAAAAAAAAAAAATCAAACACAAACTCAGAGTTTCTACATCAAAACAGACGTCTCTGAACTACTCCAGCCCCAATGTCCAATAACGCTGCTGCACGTATGAAACGTTCTGACTGTTACTATCATTGTAAACCAGTGGCACACATAAAGACTATATGCTATATGTAGCCTTAGGAAGCATATAGAGACAAATTAAATTCAGGATTAGTCTGATGACTTGACCCCTTAGCTACAGCTTGCGTCTTTTTCCTCAGAGGAGCATTTCTTGTTGCTCATATTAACTTCTTGTTTCTGTTTCTCCTTTATGTTTTTGTGCATGCAAACTGGTTGTCTAGGCGACACTCCACACGCCGCAGCTTAATTTTTTTTAACGGCTGCCTTTTGTTTTTAACCTAGGCCTCTGTCGCTAAGGCCTCTGAGATTTGTCCAGAACGCCTTGAAGTCCGTCGAACTGCCAAAAGTATTGACAGTGAAATTAATCGTCTCAAAGTCAAGATCACAACTCAGCAGGAACAACAAGGGGACCGCGAGGAGATTGTGAGGTAATAGCTTCATGTTTTACAGTAGCTTCTCAAGGGTTGTATTTGGGAACCACTGCCATGTACAATTTCCACTTTTACTTAACAGAATGCAGGTCTGACAACACACCAAAATACTAGTCCTCCTAATTTTGTTTTTACACTCTTTTGTCTAGGCAATATCATGAGGCTTTAGAGAGCTACAAGAATATGTCTCAGCAAATGAGGAGCCTGAACAGTTTCATCAGAAGTCTGGATAACGTCATGAACTACAGACTCCAGGTTTATGCTGATCTCAGAAAGTAAGTCATGACGACGCCTTTGTTCAATAACCAGTGATGCACTACATTTACATGGAAATATTTTAATGTTTGACAGCATTTTCTTTGTACTTCCAAAAGAAAAATATGAATTAACTTTTCTTTTAGTTATTCTTATTTTTCCTCTGGAAGCTTTTCTATTTACGATTGTTCATTTGTTCACATTAGGTTCCTCTCAGCCCGTTGTAAATACTACTTTAATAGTATGCTGGCTCAGAGAGGCTATAGTGGGAGCATGACATTTGACCACAAGAATGAGACCTTGACCATCTCGGTAAGCAGCTTTTGTTTGTTTGCTTTAGCCTCAAGTTTGTATTCAGAAAGAGATGCACCAAGAGATTGGCACTGCTTGTTAGGCTCATGAATCTCTTTCACTGTTTTTTCAAGGATCGGCATCAGAGATGTTAGGGAACAACTGATGTCAGAAGTGTCAACTATGTTCTAACTTTGCTTTTGTCTTAAAACATTTTTAAAAACCCATTTTTTTTCTCAGAAACTTTCCTCACACAGAAGTAGAATGAGGTTGCCTACCTCAAAACATGAGAATATCTAAAAATGCTCAATATTTTTTGTCACTCATATCAGAATGAAACTGATATGTTGCATATATTTATTACAGGTTGAAATATTTCAAGTCTTCTAGTAAATTAGAAACCATAATCTTACTGAATGCATGAATTACTACATTGATGTTGCATTGAGGTGATTAACCTGTGGTACTACTGAGGAGTGGTGAAAATTAGTGATGGTTTTTATTATCTGATCATTAGCATAATCAACAACAAATAAAGCCCTGATGTATTTCACTCTGTGTTCAATGCAGTGATGAGTTTCAGATTCTGATTCAGATATAAGCTCGGTTCGACAGGAACGACCACAACTTTGAGTGTTTGGGATTTGCCATTGAGATGTACCAGCGAGACTCTAAGACTCTTTACTGCCGCTGGATGGCTGGCTATCTCAAATTCTCCTGGATGTCATGTGAACAAGTTGCTCTGGTCCCATTCCCGTACCCTTCCCATGACATCTGTGGATCTGACCCAAAGCGAACTAAGCAAGCAAACAGGCTCATGCTGTTTGTTTGTCTTTTCTTTGGACGGGCTGTACTGAAAGGAAATTTTGTTGTGCTTCTGTACAATGACATTAAAGGCATTCTGATGCTGAAATAAGTGACAAAAGGATCAAATGCAGTCACAATTTTTAATTTATTTAATTTTTTTTTTTACTTGTAAGTAATTTGATCCTTCATAACAGAAAGACTAGAACATATTTTCAGTGCTAATCCAATATCCTGGTTGATATACCTACATTTAACTATAATAAGTAAAAAAAAAAAAAATGTTGCACTTTCTTCTGTTTGCTTCAGTTATGAAGTCTTAAGTACAGTTAACAGAATAAGTTTTTGGCAGTTTTGTTTATTATAGTTTGGTTCCACTGCTTTTTACAAATTAAGTCATTAATTCAAAAACACTTTCTTGATCCCAAGGGGAAATTCAATAAATAAAATGACCTCAGAGAAGGAATTTTCTGTACAAACCTGACATGGTTGATATATATATATATATATATATATATATATATATATATATTTTTTTTTTTATTTATTTATTTATTTATTTTTTTTCCCCCACTCCTATTTAGGTGCAGCCAGGCCAAGGAAACAAAGCGGATTTGAGTGACATGCGTTCTCTGTCTGGAGGCGAGCGCTCCTTCTCCACTGTTTGTTTTGTCCTCTCTCTCTGGGCAATCACAGAGTCGCCTTTTCGCTGCCTTGATGAGTTTGATGTCTACATGGTAATGTCATACAGTTTTATTGACATTTGTTGTGTGTTTGTATGCCAATTAGGTGGCTTGATGATAAGGGGAGGGTAACATGAACTATATTTGCTTTTTCATGTGTTAGGCCCAACATAAAGGTGCCTGATATGTCTACAAGTTCCGAACATAGCTGGCTAACCAAGTTTACTTTGTATCATTTAGTAATTATAGATCTGATCGAACAGACATCACATGTGTGGTTCATTCCTCCTTACATTTCATCCATTTACTGTGTCTGACTTTTTCTGGTGCAGAATTATGATGCATGTTTCACGTCGATGACATTAAAGTCGGATAAATTGCGACGTGACTTCTCAGTCTGCAGACGCTTTGAAAACTATTGAGAGTGTTTGATTTGGTGCCACATGGAAGTGACACATATCTGACCTTTTTTTCGGGGGTTGTGGGGTGACATGATTGGCCGTGTAGACTGCCATCAAAAAGTCGGACGTGGCTCATGTCCATGCTGTGTGAACGAGTGGATGGGCCACTTGTTTCTCCAGCTTAATGCAAAAATTTCTTTTAATATAATAAAAAAAGCCATTATTATAATTATTAAAATAAATTATTAGCCAATTTATCACTAACTTACCAGAATTTGCAGCATAACTTGGTTTAAGATGGAAGAAATAAACTGGACTCCGTTCCTCTTTTGCTCTTTTAGGACATGGTGAACAGGAGGATATCGATGGACATGATGCTGAAAGTAGCTGCCAGTCAGCGCTACAGACAGTTCATTTTCCTCACGCCCCAGAACATGAGGTAACCATCAGAAAGATTTCTTTGTATGCAATGCAAATCAATTCCACCCACGCCTTTTGACTGTCTTAATTTCTTGTGTCTTAAATGATGTTTGGCAGAACCGCTTAACTGAAATGACACTACTTTAAGAACTTTGTCTCATTCTTTTAAAGTACGAAGCAACTTAAAATCTTGTCAATATGTTTTGTTGCTTTCTTTTCTGCTCAGTTCTCTTCCGGTGAGCAAAACCATCCGTATCCTCCGCCTAAAGGACCCTGACCGAGGGCAGAACAACCTTCGCAGTGAAGACCAGTAATACTCTCCATTGCAATGTTGAATTGGTTAATGTAATGTAAAGTGTTCAATTTGTAAAATAAAAAAAAAACAACTGCCTTAATAATAAATAAAGTGTAGCCACTAAAGAGTCTATTTTCATAAATATGGCCACCCAATGCTACTTGCAGCTTTAAAGTCGCGGTTATGATCAATGCAACTGCTTGAACGAGAACAAGTTACAGCTTCAGTTTTGGAACACAGTGGCATCTAGTGGTGAAATACTGATTGAATACGACTAAACGACCTAGACAAAATAAAATAGAAATTGTCTGTTTATTTTTTTCTGTAAAAGTATATATATTTTTTTAGTTTTATCCCTTAAGGCCTAATTTGCGTCATGTAAAAGCTATTGTATAAAGAATTGTTTAATTTTAAAAAAAATGGCAAAATTGATTTTAAGATGTATACAATGTTGCACATTTTTCTTCTGTTGGCTGTATAAGAAATAGGTCTGGAATGCAAACTGTTTGAAAAGTTAACTCTTAAACTTTTAAGTTTATTACTAATTTCACTTTAACAATTGTACAGATTTTGCAGCAGAGAAATTTTTTAGTTTTTAGGTTTTTCAACATGACTTTCAACAGGTCATTGTACTTTCTGCTCAAGTACTTCTCTTACAGCTGCTTTTAAAAGTGAATGATAAACTTTTACCTTATAGCATAAAATAAAAATTGCTGCTAGTTTTGTATCATTTTGCCATCAGCTGTTTAGAAAGGTTGGTCACATTTCAGATTTGAATCATTCTCAATTATAGCATTTTCTTCAGGATCTCATTCCTTTTCAGTGGATGTGTAATTTATCTCGGGTTAAATATTTTTGAAGCTACAAAACAATAAAGTTTATAAACTGTTCTGCAAATGTGTATTGGTGTTTTTGAATAATTCTGACTGGAAGAGATACAGAGATGCAAAACTGAGGTGAAAAAAATTCTTAACGTGATAAATGTTTATTGTGCTGTTTTCCAAAAGCCAGAGACCAGAACTTAACTTTTTGGCCCTAAGCGAAAAATGCCGTGTTTAAAATCAAACGACACATTGGTCTGTACACACTTGTTGTCACCTATGGTGAAATGTGGTCATGACCACATCATGCAGTCCATTTTGTCAGAACGAAGGGGAAGCTGGTCAGCACTGGTGGGAAAATTAAGAGAGCTAAATGACAATAACGGAAGAAAACCAGAGATTTTAAAATACTTAAACTTGTGAGGCGGTTCACCTTAAAGAAGGACAATATTACAGGTGGAGTAGTGGAGTATAATGGAATAGTTTAAGGTCAATCATTTTTTATTTCTTAGTTGAGTTTTACACAAATTCCCCAATTTGCATTTTGAGTAAAAGTTGGTATAAAAGCAAAATATGTTGAGAAATGCTCTGTGTTGAAATGAACATTGCCCATTTTAACTTAGCAACCCTAAGAAATTGGGTTGCTATTTCTTAGGGTTGCCAAGAACCCTAAGAAATGGGATTCTCAGCAACCCTACATTACAGCTCTGGCACATAGTTCTGATGTGTCAAAAACTATGATATGTCATAGTTTTTGACACATCAAAACATATTCATGTTCGAATTGCCTAGGCAAAGTCCAGACCTAAATCTTATTGTGAATTTGTAGCAGGACTTGGAAAAAAAATGTCTTCACAGATCCTGAAGTTTAAGGTAAATGAATATTCCTGCAAGACACTGAAAACGCATATATAGCAATCAAGACCCTCTTGCGCACAAGGCCAGAGATGTTAGGGGATGCAAACCAGTATATTGTTTTTGGATTATTAATATAAACATTTATTAGTTAAAGGATTCACATAAATCTTTCTTCTGCTGTTAATGGTTTTATTGAAAGCTGTAAAAAATAATTTATTGGTTTTGAATTTATTTTTAGGCAGATTTAGGAAAAATGCACTAACCCTACTTACATATATCAATATTAACTGCACATAGCCTTAAGTCTGGTTGCTATGCTGTACGCTTCAGAATAATGGTCATTTTGATTAAAACGTGGCACTTGACGACGCTCTTTCGAGGTCAGCCTTGTAAGTAGAAGGGATTTGCACCTTTAAGGGCTGTGTGCCAAATCCCCCCCATCACCACTGGAATGCATTTCAGCTTGATGCACGTAACTAGTTGACAACATAGCTGACCTCCCAGAGGAAACTGGTGCTTCTCCTTACATCTCCCAAATCTGCAACCAGGAGACAACATGAAGCCCAAATCTTTCCCATCCCGACTGTTTGACAGAAATTCAGCAGGAGTGTCAGGTGAAAGGAGGAATAGTTGTGCAGCAAAATATCAACGGCATGTTGACTCTGTGGCTCAACCAGCCTCTGATGACAACAGTCCAAATGAAAAAGCCAAAAAAGACCTAAACTTTGCCTTTCTGCCAGAGAGGTATGAACCATTGATAGATGATGAGGCTAAAGAAGAGAAGAAAAAGAGGAAGAAAGAAAACTACAAGAAAGTAAAAAAGGTATGTATTGTGTATTTTAACTAAACTAAAGCTGATGATTACTGTATAGATATAGCAACAAAAAGGAGTGTGCAGCACACTTTTGAGATTTAAATATTTCCATACACAACTGCTAAATTTAATCTGAAGTATTTTGATTATGATTCTTTCACATCAGATGATATTTTAAAAATGGTCAGATATCTTTGTAGATTAATTAACCTATTTACAAAATTTGCCCTCATAATCCCGTGGGCAGAAAATCAAATAAGTAAAAGAATAAAACATAGATATAGATGTAAAAGATTTTATTTATAAGGTCTTTTATATCTTTAAATCTCAAAGGACAAAAACAAAGCAAGCAATTGCAATGTATAAAAATAATCAAATAAATAAAAAAATCCTGATAGTAATGGTTCTAGAGGACAGGAGCTGGGCTCCCTTTCTCCACAGCAATCAGATGCTACAATAAATTTTTGAAGAACCTTGGATGAGTTATAATTGCCAAGGTAACCTCATTCTGAAAAATAGGAGCTGTCCTTGCTAAACACAATACTGTACAAGATTAAAGTTGTTAAGAAACTGACAATCTTTGGCAAAAAGATACTTCTCATTGTGAGATCCAGATCAGGCGTCTTTGATGGAGATTTGATAGCTACAGTGTATTTATGTAGCTATCAAATTTACATTAATTTGATAGCTACATATCTCAACTGAAGAGTGTCTACTTAAATTCATGGTATCTTGTTCAGTTCCACTAGTAGACAGAGTTATACTCAGTTCATCCTGTTCTTGCTGCAGCCGGTCAGCCCTTTCCTGTCCAGGATGCGTGAGACAATGGAGTTTTCAGGACGTTATGTCTTGATGTTGCAGTCAGTACAAAAACGAGCTTCTCTTCCTGCTGCTGTTATTGTGCCACAAAGGAGTATATATACATCCTTGAAAACTAAGTCTTGTCCTTTTATTATTTTAACCTATTTGTCTTGAAGCCACTGGTAGGGCTAAATTAATGGTGACATCCTAGTGTTGAAAAACAATTTTTTAATAATTTTCTTCTAAATCCAGAATGTTGGAAAGGCACTTCGCACCACATGGAAGTGTCTGATGCTCGGTCTGTACAACTTCGCCCTTGCCTACTCCACTCCCATCACAGCGGCAGCAACTTTTGTTCCGGATTTTCACCCCAGCAGAGACAGGACATGAGCTACGCTACAAGGATGCCGCCTTTGGAGTTTGTTGTAAATAGTTGTAACCTTGGGACCTTGACCAAACTCTCTGTGTTTTTTATGTTCTTGTGTTCTCAAAAAATACAAAAGTTTTTTTTGTCTTTTTTTATTTTTATTTTTTTTATAAATTCCACCAATTTAGACTTGCTATGCTTAAATTTCAATGTTCTGTATAATATTTAAGAATGGAATACATAGAGGATCTCCCCCCCCCCCACAATTTTGTTGTTTCCATATGTTTAATCAAGTCTCCTGCAGCAGGATAGCAGTAGCAGGTTATGTATTTAAGTATTTTTGTGTATATAGATATTTAGAAACAGAAAAAGTTGAACAAAAAAGTGATTAACAGTATGTTGTACTAGAACAGACTCTTTAAACTGTACTTACCTAATTAAGTAGTAAATGAGAATAAACTTTTTCTTTCCAACAGCCTTATATAACTTCATACACCTGACCAAAGATACTGTATATGGAAATGAGCAATAGCACATTTTAGCAATTTTACCTTTTATGCAATTTGTGCCCTAGAATTGCATTAATACACAATTGTTTTGGGTAGTAAGGCTAGAGTGTGCAATGTGTTCACATGCTGGGAAATCTTATAGACGTGAAGATGTGAAGTTTAGCAAAGTTGATGAAGTGCAGAGAAGGCACTGAAGAAGAAGAGAAGATGTCCTGTATTTTTATAGATCAGGAGAAACCATAGGAGCAGCTCTGAAGTAGGTTGTGGCAAAGAGGTGCAGGACATGCATGAAAGGCATTAGAAGCATATCTACTTTTAATAACATACACAAGGACAGTGAAACAGTGGTGAGATATGTGGTAGGAGTTATAAATGCAAAGTCGGAGAGGTATTACATGTCTGATCATGTCTGAAGGATGAGGTTCTATGAATAATGATGTCAGAAACTGGTATTGTGCTCTGTAGTGACAATTGTGGTTTGCTTTAGAGAAAGTGAGCCCAGCTCCTGTCCTCTAGAACTATCAGCTGATAGAAGACAAAAAATATTTGTATTTATTGTATACAGCAATACAAATTAAATGTGTTTTTATGTTACATATTGAAAACTTGTTGTTAGTATAGATTTTAAGACTAAGTCAGATTTTGTGTAATAAAAGACAAAAATGTCTCTTGATTGTACATGGTGCTTAACTGCACTCTACATTGTATATTAAAACTGATTTAAAAATATTTTACTTAACTTTCGTCTTTTATTATTTTACCTATTTAATCATTTTGCAGCTGTATAACTAAATATTTTTTCATATTTTCACGTTTAAAACGTTTAAAGAACTTATGTAAAACATAATTAAAACAAATATAAAAAGACGCTTTTGAAGACTTATCGACATTTACACTTTGAAGGAAGCTGATTGGCTGGCTGTCTGTGACCTCATCCGCCTCATTCGCATTTCCGTTTTCTTTTAGCTTCAGCTAAGCTATACGGTTAGCTTTGTCTTTTTTTTTTGTTGAAGATGACAGAACAAAAACCAGAGAATATTAGCTCCATACCCATCGACGGATTCAGTAATTTAAGAATAACGTCGATATGGACGTTTCTAATGTCGGTAAGTTTTAATTTTCTTTGCCAAAATGGCTTGACTAACTAGCTAATCGAGGTGTTAGCCATCTCTGCCTGACTAAAAACAGTGATTTTTTTTTTACAACGAACAATTTGTGTGTTTACAGGTGCAATGGTCGGAACCATGGCTAATCGGGCTCATAGTATTTCATGTTGTGTGTTTGTTCCTGACTGTAGTAACCTGCAGGTTTTACAGAGTTCAGATCTTCCACTTCCTGGTCATCGGTAGGTGTTCTGCAACATCCCATCAGTATCTAGATCAGTTTCCGGAAAACTACCGATTGTACATTTGTGTCATCTGAAGCAGACAGAGCATACGTCCTTAATAGCGTAATGGCTGATAGATTAATACAAAAGTAACAAAATGCTGGAAATCAGCAAGTTATTGGCTTCGAAGACCACTCAGGAGAAGTGACCAGGAGGCGCCATAGAAGAGGTGTATTTCATGCTTGCTCCACATAAGGACATTATTTATAGCTCTGAAGAATCCATATTGCTTTGACTATCCTTTCTACAGGCCTAAAACCTTATGAATATAGGATGTGATTAGATCATTGGAAGACAAAACATTAACTGTACAAGATTCTATACAAGGAATCCTTTTGCAGCTGAACATTGCCACAATTTTAATAAAACTTAATTTTATTAAGTGAATGTGTCAAAATAGGAAATGAATGATCAAAAATGTTGCTAGACAGATAAAAACGGAAAAAACTTTGACTATTTAATTATGTCATGGTCCAATGCTGACCCACAGCATGCATTTAAATATAAATCAATATAAATATGTAGGATAGAGACATAAAAAATAAGTGTTTTTGCTGCTAACCAAGCAGATGTAAAATCAAGACCTTTCAAACTGAGATTGCTTAATTTAGTGCAACATGTACACTAGAAAATTTTAAAACTTCTCCGTCTAAAAAAAACTAATTGAGTGACTGACTATGTAGAAATCCCTTCTCCTGAGGGTCGTCAAGGGCCGGTTTTCTGCAACTTTTAGATGTGTCTCTGCTTCAACACACCTGAGTCAAATAATCAAGTCATTAGCAACATTCTGGAGAACCTGACTGCATACTGAGGAGTTAATCCAGCCATTTGGTTCAGGTCCAGGAAATCATCTGAAAGGTGCAGAACACTTGGGCCTTTTAGGAGTGGAGTTGAATGCCCCTGGTATGCCCTGTGAGCCAGCACTGTAATTTATGGCATGAGAAACATACAACATGTGGTTAGTTCATGTGTCTAAGCGAGAAACAGAGTTAAAGACAGGAAAGCAGGGCCAAATGTATCACATTTAGAAAGCGAACATGAAGTGTTTGGCAACAACCGCTCAGCTGAAGGCCTCCTGCAGGAAGGTGTCGTAGCTTCACCGAAACACTGAGCCATGTGTAGATTTTACGAAGACAAAAAGCAAAAACAAAGAGTGAGCATAATGTTAATGGCAGCAATAGCTGCAGACAATGTGACTGAATCTGGCTCATCATCAAAGTATTTAAAATACAGCTCGATTCTGTAAACCAGATGCCATTTAGACACTGCCCACTAGATGGCAGCGACGTGCTTCCAACTTGATTCTTGATATGTTCAGAATATACATAAACATGCATCTCTGCTCCATGATGAACAGAAGAGGCAAATTCATTATGAACTGTGGCACAGAAACTATTAAATACGTATTTTTAACATGCCATAAATAAAAATTGCAATGTATATGCTTAAAAAATTATGCATTAATAAATTAGAAAAATAATATTGCTGTAGATTTATATATCTACTAATATGTTATTATTAAGTGTATTTACTTGTTTGTAATCTCTATTAAAGGTTTTGATGTGAAAAATGGTGAAGGCTAATTAACGTCAATATAAAAGTAAACTACACACATTGTAAAATACTTCAGTTGTGTTTATCATAAACCTTTTAACCCTTCCATATCTTGTTTGTATCTCTGTCTTGTATACTGACTTTAAATCATGACAGTTAATTAACCAGGGATATTTGGAGCTGTTGAACTAGAGCTAATTTTGAGGACAGAAAAGTGCAGAGATGTGACGATGTTATGTTAGTGATAACATCATAATGTGCCATCACTTGTTTATGTGTTAATAAATTAGTTAATGTAAGATCTCTCGACAGTTGGCCTGGTTTATAGTGCTGAATATCTAAATGAGCTGGCAGCGATGAACTGGAGGTAAGACCTAATATTTTTGTGCATTTGAGTATCTGTCAATGTTTGTACAGATTGAAAAAAAAAAAACTTTGTCTACAAAAAATTGTTTATGTAAAGTTTTTTTTTTTTTTTTGATCTTCTCTTAGGTCTTTTTCTAATTTCCAGTATTTTGACTCCAAGGGAATGTTCATATCACTGGTTTACTCAATTCCTCTCCTTCTCAATGCAGTCATCATCGTGGCAAGTTTTCAACTTTATTCTCCTTTAACTTGTCACATCAATCAAATATGTCAGGAATGCTCTCTAAAAGATTAAACCTCAGATCGCGTGAAATTCTTCTTCTTTTTCCTTCCTCGCTGACAGATGGTGTGGGTTTACAGGACCTTTTCCACCATGACTGAACTCAAGACGCTTCAGCTGAAGAGAAGGGCCCGTCGAGAGAAGAGGGAGAAAAACGACTGATCCCTTTCCATATGTCCGTACATGGCCTTCACCGGGAGAATTGAGAATCTCTCCCCTGCTAATCCTGAATTTTGGAAAAGGAAAACAGATTTGCTCTTGTGACTTTAAAAGGATTACTTTCTTTCAGGGTAGAAGTCTCACGTACCCTTTTTTTTTTTTTTTTTTTAGCAGTGGAAGTTATTCAATGGGATTTATGTAGACCAAAGGATGTTATTGTTTTCTATTTCTATTGTCTCAAAGTGTGTTACAATGAAATATAAAGACATTTTTCTAAAGATCATGTTGCTTTTCATTCCTTATCAAAGCGAGTGAGAAAGGAGTCATGTGGGAATGTCTAAAGTAATCCAGTCCTCATAGGTTCTGAGGCAGCTTTCTGCTTCTTAAGATGGAGTGTATAATGAACTTCCTCTTTCTCTCTTTTTCTGTGTGTGTGAGTCCTCTTTCTCTCTTACTCCCTGTGTGTGTGAAAGAGATTCCTTTCCTGACTTTGCAGATCTTCCAGCCACAAATCAACCCTGGATAGACTGATCACGCTCTGAAGCCGTCATTCGACAATAGGGGTTCCAGTTGTATCTACTCATTTATTTACCCATATAGTGACTTTTATCTTTATTAAATTTCAATTTCTACGTCACTACTTGTGGTACAAAAATATTGTCATTTAATAGTTATATTTGATTAAGATCTAAAATAATTTTTATCCAGTTAGGAAGTTTGGTCAAAATGATACAGGCATCTCCCAAAAAAACAAAACAAAAAAAAAGCCCAATATACAATTTACATCACGTTGGTTTTTACATTTATACAAAAAATGCCTCTTGAAATGGTTGTATGATTAAATTGTGCTTTTATGTTTCCACTTTAATTGCTGACCATTCATCCATGCAATAAGATTCAAAGCTTCGGAGGGTGAAAGGCCTCCCTGCCATGGTGCTAATCTTTAGTTCCCACCACAGGTTCATGTTGAGACTTGTGAGAAAGTGATATTTATGATAAGTAAGTTGTGTTTCCTTCCATATTCAGTGTGTTGGGTGTATTTAATGGTAAATGTAGACTTTCTAAACTTGCAGTCCTAATGTTCCATTGCAATTTCATGAATATTTTTAGCCTCACTGATTTGGAGTTTTATTTAGAGTGCTTTAATAACTTTAATAATCAAATAAACCATTTTCCTTCTTATTTTGAAGCATGTTTATTGTTTGATGACGATGTTTTATCATCTTTGCAGGCTTTACTAATGCTTTGGGCAGCAAACTAATAATCTGTTTCCTTTTCCTTTGTTTTCCTTTCAGCTGGACTCTAACAATATTTCTTTCACTACTGCTGGAAATTATGTCCGGCACGTTTAGTTGGATGTACATCTGTAAATGTAGGAACACTCCTCCCTGCAATTTTCTCAAACTGAGTTATCCACATTATGCTACAATGTAAATCCAATGCACAGTATCTGTGGCTTTGGAGGGAGTCCTGCAGGAGAACAATAGTTCACCACAAGACGGCAGCACGAGCTCGACCACATGAGAGATTCAGCTGTCCGAACTTCAGCAACGTTTCACTCACTCGCACTCCATTTTTCACCTCTTATCTCCTGGAATTTCACAAGATGTCTTACCCAGACTGCCCTGCCCTTTCCCCCTACTTTCTAAATCCATCCTTATTTGTTTTCTCAGATGAAGCTGCTAGGCATAGGCATACATAACCCACATCCATCTGTCAGGATGCATTAGGTGCGGACATGAGGGATTGGGGAGCAGTCGTTGGACTTATCAAAAAGGAGGGGGAGGAAGAGGAATGGGGCTGTTGTTCAGTGGATGGTGCCGGTGTGCCTGCGTACTGGCTGGTCAGAGCTCCATCCCTCGTGTAGGAGGCTCAGAGGAGGAACGGATCACTTCAGAAGACATTAGGCATTTAAAATCTGCCTCCTGACCTCACACTAGAGCGCAAGAGCAGGTGTTGACACGCAAATAGACTCTGCCTGTGAGACCACTGACCACACACATACACACACAGGGTACATCCAGTGACATCAAGTATGCATAATTAAGCCATAAAGCTTCCCATGCTTGGATGTGTTCCCCTTTTCACTACGAAACCTGGACTAAACGTCATCTGCTAAAATCCTCCTCCACGATTTGGTGTCAAAGCAGCAGCCAAATTTATCAGTTCATGTATCACTAGCGCGCTTTCTTTTTGTTCATGTAACGCAGCATGTTGCACAACATTCAGTCAGCTGCCGTCCCGAGGGTGAAAACACTTGGGATGAAAACCTGGATGAAAGCATAAACACCTGCTACATGGAGGCCTGCAGACATAACTTTGCACAGTACATTATGAAGAACAGAACCTACTGGACTTTGAGTCAGATAAGCTGCAATGTTCAAATGAGGTAATGTCAATAACATGTAACGACATCTGCCAGGTAAGTCACCAGGTTGCTTCAACAAGAAAGGAAATTTAAGGGAGGAGGGAAGAAGCTGTGTTTCAAAGACTTGCTGCAAAAATGTAATTTCCCAGCTGCATGTAAAATGTTTTAAAAGTACTTGAGTGAAAAAAGCCTTTCCTTGCATTTATTAAACATTTTAAGCAGCCCTGAACAAAAAGAGACAAAGAGGAAGGACTGGGAATTGAACTGGTAACAAGCATCACTGCAGATGATGCACCTGCTCTACCACTGAGCCACAAGGCGCCCCAAACCTTAAATAAACTTAACAAGTCTTTTCTTTTCTTCATTTTGAAGTTCTGTGGTTTCTCATTTACTTTTTAAACAACTCATTTCATTGTCTCTTGTCTACCAGAGATCTTATGGGTAAAAAAGGAAACATTTTTTAAAATTCACCTTTTGATTGGCCAGCTAATCCTGATTTGCATTTAGCTTAAATCAATATCTAGAAAACATTCCCCGTGGTGCTTTCTGTGGCTTTTCTAATAACTACATAAATGGACTAATTTGTTCATATTTTTGTGTGTGGATATCTTGTCTTTTCTTCTGACTGACATGTAAATGAATTTCATGTCAACAGAAATATGTTTATTGAGAAAAAAGGTTAATATTTATTTTACTCTCAGCATAGATAGATCTTTAAAATATAATAAATTATGTCACTCAACCCACAGCAAGCTTTTCTTTTCATGCATATGAATATGAATCTTTGAATTTTGGAGGGTTTTTTTTGCGTCATAAACATTTTTCCCTTTAAGGTTCATTGTTCAGTTAGACTAAACCTGAAAACCTGCAAGCCATCCATCCATCTCAACAGATGTCTCTGAGTGAAGTTTGATTTTAAGCCCCTAAAGAAAAATCTCCTGACATTGATGCATGAGAAAACTTTCTCTGAGTGATATCGTCAATAGTCTTGCAAGTGAGGGAGTATCTGTTGCACAAAGAGGAAATAAAGACATTTATTTCGTTCTGTCAAGCCATTCTTTTGTACTTTTGATGGAGTTTGTATTGGCTCCCATTCGGGGTGTCAACATCTGTTGCTATCTTATGAGCTTGTGTGGATGTTTAGCATGGACTTTGTGTTTTTTCAGAGTTACGCTCATTAAAACATATTCCAACCACCTTTTCATAAATCTTGTGACGGCTCTGAATCTACATTCCTGCATGACTGAAGAGATTTAATATTATTTAACAGATTAAAAACAAAATGCAAGATATTTTTTTGTTAAGGAACACTAGAGGTGCTTTATCAAGTGACTCACTGCTTAGAAGAAATTGTAAAATGGAAGCAGAATCAAAATCCAGTAAAAGCATCCAGTTGGAACACCACTGGATCTTTTTCTTTAAATAGAGATGCTTGCATACATTTCTTAAGTATGTAGTAAATTTTTCCTTTAAACATCTGCAATTAAAACAGATGAAAGTGAAAGTTTCATCAATGCTTTTGCAGAACAAGAGGCACAACATTAGTGTTCTTTACTTTAATTCCTATGATACATTTGAGCAGGGGCTCTGATAATTGGAAACAACAAAAGTGCACATCTTAAAACGAACTTCAAAAATCCAATTGAAAAAGACAAAAATAAAACGTGTACGACGGTTGCTTAAGTGGCTGTTCTCATTGCGCTTTTTCTGAGCATAAACCATGCCTTTTAAAAATATGACCAAAATATGACCAAAATACAGAAATGTCTCAAAGTGGGTTTGCAAAGTCTAATGTTTGTTGAAAACTGGAAGCGATGTACGGCTATCCTGGAAGGGGTGTCGTATATCAACAGCGTCTCGCCGCCAATTGAGTCACTGTGTTACTGAGCATGCTCTGTAATGCAATGAAAGGATGAAACACAGAGCGGTGACTCATTCAGTTTGTGCTTGTGAATAAGTCTGTGTAATATGCATGATTATACAGAAATGTTTTATTTGACATATTATTCATACATGGGAATATATAAGAATATAAGTTCAACAGTTGTCCTCGTATGATTCAGCATGCAGTTGATATATACCTGAGAGGTTATGCTTTTATTTATGACAAGATAGTTTAAAACAATATACTGTGACATTTACAAGATACAAATTCGATCAGTCAATTGCACTAATGTGTTTTTATGCTTTTTCAGATGCAGTCTGTCTCCAGGATTCAGACTAAAAGCCACAGAGGCCTCAAAGTCATGACTCAAACTCAAGCTTATGCTCAGTGAGTCATCAGTCAGCCTTTATCAGTTACTTCAGTCCACAGAGAGGATGACCACCTTCTTTCATCATCACTCAAATCCGGAGTATCTACTACAATAAAAAGCACAGCCAGGGATAAACAATCTGTTTCCAACAACATGAGGAATTTCAAGAAAAACTGGCTATGTCAGAAAGACATTGAAACTGCTCAAGAAACTTTAGGAAGACAATACATTAAAACAAACAACAATGGTTGGAAACGTTGAATGATGGGGTTTACAGTCATGCATGCAGAAAACAGTGAAGCAAAACGGTGTAGAAATATTTAGTTAACAAAGAAGATCTTGGTTTGAAGGATTGAGGAAATGGAATGATGTTAATAATGACGGTAAGGAGAGGTATAGAGTAAAAAATCTTTACTGTTCTACATACATTACCAACTGGTAATGTGATGTATATTTGGTCATTCATTTATTTTTCCTTCATTTTATCTCAAGTTTTCTGTCCAGAATCCTTTGAATTGAACATTTAAAATCTTCCATTTGATCAAAAATATTGAAGCACCATCTGTCCGTGGTGTTCTCCAATGATTCTTGTTGGGAGACTTCTTCCTCGAAAAGGTCTTATATTTCCCTTCATGCAGCAGTATATTCCTTCAGCAGATGTGCATTCTTGGAAGGAAAGCTATTTATTGATGTTTCCTCCTTACCCCCCCTCCAAATACATTTGCTTAAGTTGATTCTGTAAGATTTACTGTCCAGGTGAAATCAATGTCGTACATTCTTCCAAGGCATGTTTATGCTAGATGGAAGAAATCCAGAACAACTGATATATTTGGATTTATGATTTTAGGTGAGATCATGACCGAAATCCTTCTCCCTGGAGCTCCTTCTGAATCCCCTCACTGGGAACTATGTTTTGTATCCACTGATATTCCCACAATGATTCTTCTGTTACAGATTCCCAGTCGCGTCGCGAGTTGCTGCACCACTTCAGACATATAGACAATGATAAACTCCTTACATCATCAAGACTGTAAATAGATGCAGTAAAGATGAGCTGGAGGTGAATATTATTGGACCTGGCAGTGAAATTTATTGTTTGCAGTCCTGCTTTTTCAGGCAGATGCTTAAGCCAGTATATAAAACTAAAATATGTACTATACAAAGAACACATGGCAATTTTTCCTGTCTGAAGTGAAATCCAAGGAAACATTTTGCTTTTCAGATCTGTGAGGTTTACCAAAATAGTTTTGTCTGTTAAATGCTAGAATAACGACAGAGCATTTTTCTCTCTCTCTCTTAACTTAACATACAATAAGGTAACTATGTTTTTTAATGATTTGGGAAAGTCCGTGTGATGATGTCATGGCTTTGAATTTGGGGGACACATGTAACTACATGTTAATGCAAAACAGTACAATAAAAAACGCATTTTTATTCAAAAAGAAAATATACCGGTAATTCAGAATTTCTGTTAATTGCCAGAAATATTGATGTAGAATTTAGCAAGAAAAAAAATCCAACCAACCACTTTACTCACTTCTCCTTTCAAGGCTGCCAGGGGTGCTGGTGCCTATCGCCACCAGTCAACGTACAAGAGGCGGGGTGCAACCTGGACAGGTCGCCAGTCCGTCACAGAGACACAAAGGACAAACAACCATGCAGTTGTGACATTCACAAATAGGGAGAATTTAGAGAGACCCGAGGAGAAATGATTTTTATTAATCATAACTGAACTCAGATGTGATCTTTTGCTCTGTGATATAATCCAGTCTGACTATGATTCATGATTATTGAGGTTCAACTGGGAGGTTAAATAGAATAACAAATTATATGTGGAACCACATACTGGAAAAAATAAATAAACATGTTTCCATTGGCCAACTCAAACATTAATTCAGAAATGTTTCAATGCTTTTTCTTTAACTGCTAAAAGACTACAGCTTTCATTCCAATCCCAGTGATCTTTGTATAATACAGAGTTTGATTCCCAAGATAGTGGAAAGGAGAAAACACGGCCAAAAAGCAAACAGGGTGTTGATCAGACGGTAATGTGGAAATTCACAGCCCATAAAAAAAAAGAAACATTTTTTGTTTGGTATGAAAGATGTCATGATACACTCTGAAGAATTCAAAATGTTATAGATGTCAGATGTCACAGAGTGAGAAACTGCGGTCGCCCCACTCCAGCTAATCAAAGGAAACTGCTGCTTTGTTGTATCAACTTCCAGAAAGATGCGGCCAAGAGTGTTAAAACTCCCAGCATAATGTCATAAATCTATGGGTGGACTTAAACAAGCATCCTTTTATAAACACACAAAAGATATCTGAGGTCATTGACTGTGCATTCATGCAGAAAAAAGAATGAATACAGTCAACTTTACTCTCAATCCCACAGTCCTGGAAGAGAATACGTCGTAGAAGAAAAAAAAAATGGAGTGTGCATGCTGAATGAAATCCACCCATTAATGTCCATTCTCAAACATATCTATCTGTCTAGTCAACGTGTGCACTCAAGGGACGGTGTCTACATTTCCACTTATGCCAATTTGGTGCTCCTATTTGAAATGCATGAATCAAGGCCAATTATTGTAATAGGACTTTGTCAGTAAGGACAAAATGCCAAATCAGTTCTTCTGTGCAGCAGAAAGGAAGAGAATCTATCATTTTGCTATTTCTTCACTCAATCTTTCCACCAAACTCTGTCAACACATCTGCTTTCTTGTTGTCACTCTGAGCTTCCTTTGTGCTATCGTTTTGATGTCATATCCGGGGGTCATTTTGGTTGTAAGTGTTGTGTTTGTAATGCTGAATTACATTGTATAGTGTGTTTAAAAAATGTTCACGAGAGACAAAAGTTAACAGAAGAAGCGTGAGAATGATTAACTGATAGCAGCATTATCTCAGCAGTCGCCTCCAGCGTCATGATGTTTGGGTGTTTGGTGTTTTTGTCATGGGGTTTTATGTTCCGTAGGTTTATTCTTAGTCTTTGCTTGCTTGTCTGTGGGTTTGGGTTCATAGTATGTTCCAGTGTCATGTTTTGTTTCTCTAGGTTTTTTTTTCTGTTTGTGTTTGTAATGTTTTATTCAAATTAGATTTTAGTCTCTTGCTTATCTAATTCTCATGCCTACTCTCGTCTCTATTCATAGTTATCTTAGTTTCCCTTGTCTTGGTTCTGTTCTAGGCTTGATTATTGCAATCCCTTTGCATCAAAAGACTCAACATGCTTAAGTTAGCATGTTGAGTCCTTTATAAGCCAATTATGATCGGACAGTCACAGGTCAAAACGTTATCTCTTCGTACTGGTTGTGGATTTCTACAAAATTCCCTTAGTAAATCTTTTTTCTTTCTCTTTTTAACCAAATCATGATAAATGTTGATAAACTGCTTTAGTAACATTCCTGTTACCTGCCAGGATTCAACAACATAAATCATTGAGAATTTCAGTGACTGTATTTCAGAATATAGATACATCCATCCATCTATCCATTTTCTGTACACCCTTGTCACCTTAATGGGGTCGGGAGGTGCTGGTGCTTATCTCCAGCTAACGTTCCGGGCGAGAGGCGGGGTCACCCTGGACAGGTCGCCAGTCTGTCGTAGGGCAACACAGAAACCGACAGGACACACAACCATTCACACACACACTCACACCTAGGGAGAATTCAGAGAGCCCAATTAACCTAACACTCATGTCTTTGGACTGGTGGAGGAAGCTGGAGTACCCGGAGAGAACCCACGCATGCACAGGGAGAACATGCAAACTCCATACAGAAAGACCCCGGGCCAGGAATCGAACCCAGAACCTTCTTGCTGCAAGGCAACAGTGCTACCAACTGCTCCACTGTGCAGCCCAATATAGATACATAGTGTACTATACAGTCTGATAACGTCTGCAAGCAGCCCGAACCCCTGTGTTCACCCCACCTGCTTTTATTGCTCGCATTTATGCACTAAATTCATAAGCAGAGACTTTTATTTTAAAGTCGTTCTGGACTAAGAAGAAATACAGAGTGTTAGATTACAGTTCATGTCTAACATATCAGAAATAATAAGAAAGTACATCTATAAATGTCACCAGGAGTGAAACATGTAGTCCGATTCTCATGACTCAAGTGAAAATAAAAAGAGGTGGTTGGAGGTTTTAATATCTCCATCAGACGTAGATCCTCTACGTCTGATGGAGATCAAGATGAGTCATAGGTGGAAAGGAACAAGAAAGACCATTTAAATCTTCTAAAACTGACGCACTGATATCCAAGTTACATTATTCTTTTTTATACATTTGTATCTTCCTTGTCCAGAAAGTTGATTATTTAAAGGGCAATCAGTTTTGTTTTTTTTGTTTTTTTAACAAGTTTTCTTTATTAAAAAACACAATTATAGTAACCGCTGTGTAATTTGGCTGATATTTTGGATATGTGTTACATACCCACTCATACAGTCAAGGAACCCGTATTTCTTAGATATCAGCTTCCATATAAAGACAAGTTTAGAGTAAAGCCACCACAAGTCTGAAAGGACTGGCTGGCTTCCAGCTCAACTTAGACTTTCTAAAAAAAAACACACAACAATGGAAAAAGAAACAACCATTTAATTTTGCTATGGTCACTATTGCTATTATTGCTATTGTGGTCAGGGTTGTAGCTCGGGTTATTTATATTAGCTTAAATGTCCAAAGTGGAAAAAATATGTAAAAAGTATAAAAGACAGAAAGTGAGAACAAAACAGCCAAGCATGAAGCTCAGGAGGAAGAAGTAGAAGAAAGTCTAGTGTGATATAATTTACCACTTTGATAAATGATCACAAATTATCAAAGATTTGAAATCAAAATCCATAGACTTTAGAGAGTGAGGTTGACGTCTGCCTTCTACACAAATCTCTGATACTTTTTCTGCTCACTTCACCCTTCCCTCTTGCTAAATTTAAGTGACAGGTCTTTTTTGCTAAGAAATCTGTTGTTGTTTAAAATAATAAGCAAACATGCTATAATGTTTCATATGTACCATCATTACGCGATAAAGGTGATTCCTTTTCTAGACAAGTATAAAAAGTTTTTTTTTTTGTGCATCAGAAAAACATATTTTAAAATCAGGTTTGCTAGAACAACCATGAATCATTTGTTTCACAGTTTTAAGACATTCAGGTTTTCTCAGCATCAGTTTTCATGTTCTAATGATATTACAGGAAAAAATAAAGTTAAGAATCTTAGAAACAAATAATTATGAATCAAATTGTCTATTTTTATGCTGACACGTTTCACATTTTATCCAACTTAAATTTGAGATAAGGCATTAGTGACGTTTCAAAGGTAAGAAAAATAATACTTCTACATTCACAGGATGATTGAATGGTTAACACTCAAAAAAAAATACCAGCTATCTTTCTTTATTGAAGTTTTTGTAACTGATAAAACATGTTTGTTACTAAATGGAAAGCTCAAAACTGATTCAGTCTCTCTGCAGATGTTCGCTTGTTGGTGCAATCTACCATCTCCCATTGGTGAGCAGTTTGCATAAGAAGTATTTAGTTCACAAGAAGGTTAAATATATAAAAAAATCAAGGCAAGGAGGAAGCAATACTTCTGATGGTGAATCACTGAAAGATTAGATTTATTTTTTTACATTTTAAATCAACACACCACATGGAGAAGTCAACATTTCTTTGAATGAATGCCATAAACCATTTAGGGGTCTGCAGATTTTATGCATGGCCTGTGTCCAAAGCAAGCCTGATCGCTGTGAGTGTACAGTGTACATGCATCAAATATAATACAAAACTTATGTTTCCTTATTTGTGTTCAGTATTTATTTCACTTAGCCATGTTGACAATAGAGGGATGATGTTTTGTACTGTCTGCATGAAGCCTGTGATCAACTTGTAAGAAAATGATGAAGTTGACAGACGCACAGTTAATACAGCGCTGTGCAAAACTGATGTGAAATAGAAACACATTTAAACCTCCACAGGATGTTGTTTGGTTTGGCGTCTAACCTCCAACATCAGCATATTCAACACATTTGCTGAATTAACACATTACATTTAAAAAGTGAAAAACAGACCATTAAATAGTGATTCACTATTTAGATGGTCTGTATCAATTTAACAAAAATCTTCACTTAATCTTTACTTAATAAAATATGGCAGAACTTCCTTAAAAAAATATATAAAAAAAAATAATGTTGAGAGTTTGTACTTTTGATGTAACATTGAGTTTATTGCCCTGGTTTGTCCCTTTGACAAAGTCCAGATCTTGCATTGTGCTCATTACAACAAATATGAACTTTTTTTTATTTTTATTTTTAGATACATAAAGCCTAATGTGTTTCATTTTAATGTTTTGCCACAGACCGTCTAACATGCTGAACTAATTCTGTGTGGTACCCAAAGCTCAAATTATATTTGCTGATAATATTATGTCTGTTTGCACAGAGCAACCTCAAGTAATACCGCAAATCTTTTTATCAAATAAAGTTTTGGCCTTTTAGGAGCAGTCAGGGTGTCTCCAAAACCAGAAATAATAAAAAGCAGACAAGGACATGAAGTTAATTTAGAGTTTACATTTCTGTCTACATAATAATTTAATATCAGCAGTGCAAAATAAAAATCACACAGTTAGCGTACGCGTGTGCTGTTCTAAAAGAACGGCTCACAGCTCCGTCTTTCTCTGTCATATGACTTTTACAAGATACACTCTTATCTTGATTTGTCTGTTGAAGACATGATGTTCACGACTCCTTTTGCACCGCAGGCAGAGATGGTGGTTTTTCATTAAATGAGTTTGTTTTTGAGGAACGTCAAGTCATGGAGAAAAGCTTTAGTCAAAGGAAAACAATGAAAAATGAAAAAAGTTAATGACAAAACTATAAGCAAAACCAGAAATTATGGGATTCTGACCCCTGCTTGAGAAGAAAGCAGCTAATTAGGCCTTAATCAAAGGGGCGGGGAAAAAATAAAGCGAATAGCAGATGTCGAACATCAGAAAAGTTCATCATAATCAGAACATCCAAAATGAAAATGCTGCTGGATTTCATAAGTTGGTTCAATAAGAATTGTGCCAAATGGTTTTTTCCCTTCCCCCACCATACATCTGAGGAATATAAATAAATTGCAGCAATCTTTTTTTACTTTTTTTTCCTGTATAGCCTGAACTTTTCCACATTTCATCACATTACATCCACAACCTCAATGCATTTTATTGGGATTTTTGTCTAGCAGTCCACCAGCAGTGAAAATGATAGAACCAATATCTTATCAATCGCCTTAGAAGTCACACGATCAGGGAATAGAGTCCACCCATGTTTAACACGTTTCTGTTTAAATGTAGTTGTTCTGTGAAGAGTTCAGAGGTCTGTTAGAGAATAATTGTTACCAAACCTAATCATGAAAACAAGGAACACATCAGACACATCAATTTAAAACCAGAATTATATTACTCATATTCCAAATGTTGTATATTATGGAGGCCATTATGAATAATAATTATTTACTCCTCCAGAGTCACCATTCATGATGACTCAGAATGAATATTTGCAGCATTCTCCACATATCTGACCTTTATTGAAGATGTTCTTTTCTTGTGTTTAATTCAGAGATTAAAGATAAATGTACATTTTTCACCTTGGTTAAACTTATGTGGTTGTGCATTTTAATAAATACAAAATCTAGTGCAAAATTGATCTGTCTTTCACTGAAAACAAGGCTCAGAAGAAGGCTTGCTGCTGTAGGTTCGGCTTGTTCACAGAAGTGATAAGCCTTTAAATGGTTAATAAATACAGTGATATGAATGAAGACATTAAAAGTAGCAAAATGAGACAGACGGCCTGGCCTCACAAGTCTTTGCAGGTGCATTTTCTCAAACAGCTCATGAATCTCAGATAAAAAGAAACGCATTTTCTTAGTAACTTGACAAATAGCT
This sequence comes from Girardinus metallicus, assembly GCA_903067095.1. Lineage (NCBI taxonomy): Eukaryota > Metazoa > Chordata > Actinopteri > Cyprinodontiformes > Poeciliidae > Girardinus > Girardinus metallicus. The sequence goes on along the minus strand of CAEGAE010101828.1, from coordinate 18,278 downwards.
CATGAGAAATAAACGCCACAGGAGACAGGGTGTGTGGTCTGGCAAGAACATAAATTTAGGTTGTTGCGGTGCGCAATCTTTATCCTTCAACATTAATCCTGAAATTTGGACACAATGCCACATTTACATGGCTACTCAGGAACCAGACGACTATGACACTAAAGAGAACCAGGTCCCTCCATCAGAGTGCAAGAGATTCTCTGTTAGTGTTAGAAAATAAAACATGTATTCCTGCTTTATTTGGTAATCACTTACAGCTTTCCTATACCACTGGAAAACAACTCTATGCTTGTTTTCTCCACCATTAATTATCCACATTAGTTGTCTTTAGGCATGACAAGAGACGTTTCACATCTAGATTTTCAATAAGCGTGAAAATTTGATTGAACATTTTACTTTAGTTTCTAACTTCTTCCTGGATCCCAGGTAACAATGTAAAATATTTTATCATTTCAGAACAAGCTGATTTACATTTAACCAATCTGAATTATGTTTTACTTCCTCTTGTGCTTCAGCAGTGTGGTGTTAATTCTGCAATTGGGCAAAATTCTTACCACGATATCTTGCCATCTGGCTTAGGATTTTATCTGAATATACTTTTTACATGGCCTAAACTTGAAGAAATAAGACATTGCAGCTGATTTTGATTTTGTGAATTATCACGTACATCTGTACTTAGTATGCAAACTTATGAAGAAAAAGGTGAATGGAGTGGATGACCTCACCACTGACAATGAGACTAAACAACGCAGGGCTTAATTCAAGAATATGTCAAGCCATAAAGGTATGTGCCGCATGTAATTACCAGAATAGAAATGTCTATTAATGCCTTAAATCCACAAATTGTATGTTATAAATGTTAAGCGGTTCCCACCATTCTACGTTCCCAACTTGGTTGCTAAGCGTTCAGTCTTGAATGATATTCATGCAAATCAATATTTTGAGATTTGATTTCAGTTCTCCTTTAAGGAGTCATTATGTTAGTATGAATTTAAATGTAGTTTCAAGAAACCACAGTATATGTCTCCAAAGCTGAGGGTCTTTGCTCCAAAGAAGGTGTTATTGAAGAAAATTGTCAAAAATCTTCTTCAGGCTTTGAGCTTTCTGACATGTCTGCATGATGACGAAGGCACACTACACACTACTTAAATTGTCTGAAGAAAAGTAGAGTTGTGCTCCCACATTCTAATTATTTAGATAAAGTATGCATCTTAAAACATGACCCTGAACACTTTTCCATGTTCTAGAGTCCAGATACAATAACCATTGAAAAGAAACAGGCATCTATAAGGGAGAAGAACAAATCTGATTAGATTAATCCCTCTGGGGAGGTGCTGGCAAGTGCTTTATTTAAGCTTTGCTCTGCAAGGTCGGAGTCCTGTCGTTCCCTCCTGCGTCATCATCCTTGTTTGCAGAGGTTTCCATCTGGGCTGAGAAGATCTCCTCTTCCTGACGGTTCTCCTCCGAAGACATTCCTGTCACCGGGTTAATTTCCCAAAACAAGACTGACTGCAAACATCAGTGACCTCAAACACCTCCAACAAAACAGGGCGTCTGCTTATGAAGACTGACATGAAAGGGGAGATGAAAAAGGGATGCACCGCTTTTTAAGTGAAGGAAGAATTTGTTTGAATAATGATAAGTAAAGACTGGAATCTATCTTACCTATGCAGGAGATGTATTTACCCATTCATCAGCCGCCCGCATCCATTGAGCTGTGCACACACACAAGCTACCAGCATGCTGCGCTGATGAATAGCAACATGAGTCTCTGTCTGTGGATTTGTGGGTTCCACCTGCAATTCTTTGTCATCCTGTCAAACAAAATTATTGATTGTATGCTTCACCCCGCCTGTCACTTTAATTGAATCTCTTAGATGATATCATTTTGGGAGAAAAGAGAGATCTCAACTTTAAAAAAAAAAAAAAAATCCAATTCAATTAATGACCAAAGCTAAATAAATGTCACTGACGATGAGAAAAGGCACAAATACCCTCAAAAGAAAATAAACAGTGATAGCCCCTGAATTACAATTAATAAACAGTACAAATTCTTCAGCCATTGTTTAAACGTGCTTATTTAGGATTGCAAGGGAGAGGGCTGGGGCCTGGACATGTTGTCAGAGACACAGAGGACAAACAGCCATGCGAACACACACTCATACTTAAAGACAATTTAGAGTATTAAATTAGCATAACTGTTGGCGTAAATGTAATGAAACCACCAATGCAGAACAGACTGGAATTCAAACCCAGGCGTTTTAGCTGCAAGGCCAGCTGAAACCAGATTTTTAGATATGCTTTACAAAATGACTTTTTTTTTCAGTGTTAAACATTAAGACCAGAATCTCCTAGCTTTAGTTAAAATTTCAATAAATAACTAACGAAAATGCAGTTTTACATAAGACAGTCATGATGTCCTGACAGTTGAATATGAGACAGAACATTTATAGAAAAAAATCAAACTCCTCTGGCTTGACTGCCTCTTGCAGAAATACACCGCTCCTGGAGAGAAACAACCAATCAAAGCCAGAGGGAATGTCTTAGCAGTGTCAATGTGTGCATGAATGGGTGAATAATTGAATGGATCCCCCGAACTAGAGAAAGCGCTACTCAAGTCTTCCCCGGTGATCTCTATTTGTCTCCGAGTTTAGAAATCCAACTCACTGCAAACTTCAGCCATCAATATGGCTCATCCGTTTTGCTACTTATCCGCATGGTCCACAGAAACTATGATGTCATAGAAAAGAACAAAGAGTAGGTCTGCATTGACAAAACAAAATGAAGAAAAAAATACGCTTTGCCCACTTTGACGCTGACAGATTTCTGTTTGACATTAACTAACCAATAATGACATTAACTAAGGACGTCAATGACCCCGACTTGCAGCTCTTTTGCCTTGAGGCTGGTCACGATGTTCAAGTTATCATCAGACAGAGACGCAGAACACCAGTGTTTGATGTCCTGCAAATGACAGATTGAGCTTGAGCTTGTGCATTAAGTTGGCAATTTGTTAGATTCACCCACCTCTGAAAGGCATAATAACATGCAAGGAAAATTTCTTCAAGAAATTAGAGCACTTAACATAAACATTTTCAGTTTGTCTTCTATTCTCTGAATTAGTTGTAAATAATTTAAGTATTAGAGAATACATTCAGGTTATTAAAAAACTTAATCGTGGATTCCCCACAAGTACAAACCCCATGAAAAGCCTCATTAATTATAGATGGAAGAACACAAACACATCAGGAAGTCAGGTAAACAGCAGCTGTTATGAGAAGATAAATAATTCAAATGGAATTTAAAAAAGGTTTTGCTGAAATATAAAAAAAGATGTTATCTCCAAGTGTTTTGTCTGTGCAACTTTTATTTCTGTTGACTCTTGTTCCAATGAGTTTTATGGGAATGTGAACAAAGTTTAGAAAATTTTATTTTTAAGGTGATGAATGTGAAGTTTGACACTGCATTGTGTAGTCACCTAAAGTGAAAACTTTCCCTTTTTTTTAGATTTTTTTGTTAATTAGAAAAAAAATAGAAATAGCTTCAGTTCGCATTCTGAATCAATTAGCCGGAAAAAAAGGAAAATTTGTCTCTTCGTGGTCTTAGCAAGAGTTGGTAGAAAAAATCTGCAGGTTACACTGCCCTTGGTCTACATCTTGTCCTATCCATTACCTTCCTCTTAATCCAGGGTTTTATTGAAGGGCCGCAGCATAAACAGTGGACATTTTACCAGCAGCTTGTTATCTATGGTAGGAAACATGCTTGAGTTCAGTTTGGAGTAGCAATTCAAGGCAGATTTCTGACACTCAGAGCTTAAATTCTGCATATTATTTCACAAGAAATGCTAATTCAGTCCCCTCATGTTTGGGACTGAGTTAGCATCTGAAATAAAACACATCTTAAAGAAAACACTCGAACACCTTCACTGGAAGGAAACTATAAGAAAGGCTGTCTTAATTATCTTCAGTGTACAGTAGATGTCCAACTTTACACAAATAATGTTTACATCTTTTCATAAAAGATCATTTTGAAAAAATTTGCAAAATAGCAGAATTTCACTGTTTTTTAATGAATTCATATTAGGAAGTGAAACATTGAAAAACGAAAAAAATGATGATGTTTTGGGTTAAGATCACACTTTTCTTTGCAATGACTCAGGATAACAGATACTGTTGTTACTCCCTAAAATTCCTGCATGTCATTGCACCTCTTTACTAAAAGCCCCAGTATCATTTTTGTCTTACGTTTTTCTCTGTTCTGGTTTCAAAGGAACAAACCCAGCACTGAGTAACGTCCTTTGATAGCAAGGGGCTGACAAGGCAGTGAAACAGTGTAAATTTATGAGATGAGTTGTATGTCATGAATTTTCTTGAGACTCCCACTTTCTCTGTCTTGTACACTCCCACAAATTGTTGTAGAGAAACATTTATGACTAATAAGTGTGTGTGTGTTGGCTTTGTAGCTTTTGAATGAAGTGAAAGAACAGGTCAGTAAGGTCAGTAAGGTCAATATCTATCTGATGCATAATTTTCTTGCTGTTATATTTCTACTTTACTATAAAATTGGAAATCTGGAAAATACATTAAATATCATCAGGATAGAAGAAGAAAGTTGGGACATTATGTTTTGATTTTGTGGGGGGTTTTCTTCCTATATAAAGTTTTAAATTATGAGCAGTTGTAAAAGGCCAGTGTCACTTGAGAAAATGTTAAACTTTATATTGCTAAGACCCAGTTAGGCACAAGTCAATAAAAAAAGAAAACATGAAACGTGAAAGAAATTACTGGACCTGATTTTTTAGGCATTATAGTGAAGGGGGCTGAACACAAATGCAAACCAAACAACTTACTTGACTCTTTTTTTTCTTAAAAGTTTGGATTTGAATTATACATTACATTGTTTTCAACTGACATATATAAAACCAAAAAAATAATATTGATATTTGTGGTTGTGACACTTAAAAATGTGGGGTTTCCACTAAGCAAAGCTTTAAACTAGACATGCTGGAGAATTTACTTCTTTCCCCAATGACTGAGTGAGAAGATGAAACAAGGATACCAAATTGAACTTTTAGGGTTTGATTAAAGCTTACCAGCTACATCGCTGTAGATGGCATCTCTGTCTCCAGAGTTAAACATCTATTAACACACACAGATTTTAAGTGGGGGAATGAAGACGTTAACGCTGTGTTACAGCATTAATACTGCTCAACAAGGTATTTGTTCAAAACCAGGTGCTTATTCTTCTCACATAAGACACACAGGCAGTTTTATAGAGGAGATAATAAAAATCACCAAAGGAAATGCATGATTAATGGGTCTGAATAATGAAAATAAGTTTGTGAATAGAAAAATGACACATTAAAAGATTTGCCAAATTCATCCTCATCAGACAATTAACTAAAAATATTTTTAAAAATTGCCTTTCCAGAATTGCTGCAGTGGAGAAGGACATGTGTTTAATATGTTATCCATTCACAGTTAAAAGTAAATTCATTTCAGAAAGATTCAAGAAGTAAAATCTCCCACATTATATTCTATTTCTAAGAAGTTAGAAATGGAATATAAAAAACGTTCTAAGATGGGGTTTTTTTTTTGTTTGTTTGTTTTTTTTCCTGGTAAGACTTGGTCCACGCTCTATACCTGCCTGTGGTGATAATGCTCTATAAAGATATTTGCTAACCACCATTAAACAAAAAGTAGAAGAAGAAGACAGTGTCACACCTTACAAAAATATGTAAAATGACCAATCATAAGCACATTAAAATACCGTAAATATCTTGCCAAGATAAGAACTTTTGAATCAAATTATAATAAAGAAATCTGCTCGGATAATTCCAGAGTTTTGTGCCACTGATTAAATTTATTGGTTCATCGCTATGGTAAGGAACAAGGAGTACCAGGGAGTAATAAAAAGATAAAATAAACTACGACCTTTTAGGCCTGAAAACGGGTTCACAATCGCTAATATTTGGAGTAAATGTTCTTAAAATGTATTTTAAAAGGTAATTAATGTTTTTTTTTTTTTTTTAAATAATCAGAACATAAATAATGACCAGAGTTAATAGGTTCAAATAGTCACATTAAAAACCAGAAAAGATTAGGTAGCTTAACTTCAATATACTGTGGATTTAAGATAACAAGGAATCCAGGTGCTGAACATGAACAATCCCAATACATGCAATCATTGTCCACTAAAGGTGAAGCCGGGACACAGAGCACAGGGTAAGAAAGTGATAGGAATATGTACAACTGTGGATGATGAGGTCAGTGGAAGCCGGTGTGATAATGAGGAATGTGGAACATAAGGTGAAATGGGAAATGGAGATAAGGATAATATTCTCTGGAGATGAAAAAGCCATTGGTAATACTAACTTTTAAAAAAGATTCCCCCACAGAAAAAAACTGGCATTTGTCAAATTATCTAATGTCTTTTCATTCGCATTCCCTTTTCTCCCATAACTCGCCATATTTAATAAAGCTTAAATGAGTGCTTATTTTGAGAAAGACCCATAAAATAATGAAGTCAAACTGTGCAACCTTTTACTCTAGTTCTTGAAACCTACTTTAAGAGATCACTGTTTTCTTAAAGTCCTTGGTGTGCCATATTTTTCAATTATGCTTCTCACATATCACTTGATGACAAGAGCAATTTCCATTTTCCCAAACAGGTCGTAAAACACTTCATTAAACATGCTGAGATCTACTCCCTCCAGGAGAGTTTTCAGGGACATGGTTTGAGTTTTTCACATTAGTTTGTTCAGAGTGTGATTCTTAATTTTAGGAACACGAGCAACAAATAATCACAATTTTATGTGAAACAAGTTGCTTTGAGAGATATGTCTCCAGAAGGCAGAGGGATTACATTGGACCACCATGGAGATGAAATGGATACCTGAATGAATGTGCTCCTCGCCGGAGCTCACTGGTACGATCATGGAAGGTTTTTTTTTAGCTCAACATCACGGATTTCATCTATAAGGTTTAACAAAAAGAAAAGTATTAGGAAATAATAAATATATGGCATTAAGTTTGCATCTCTTGACTGTTCAAATCAGCGACAGCAGAATGGAGTGTAATGACTTTGCATTTTCTATGTGTCTGCATCATCTGTGTATGAGTTTGCATTACAGCCAAAGGGAATATTCTGTTTCATTTGTGAGATTTAAAAAAAAAAATAAAAAAATTCTCTGTCAACAGTATGATGATGCAACACAAACTCAGCATCTGCATGTGAAAATGGGGGAAATTGTACATACGAAATGAAGATGATGGGAAGAGATGGGAACATCTCACATATTTAACAATATAATTCATGTTCCTGCTGTGGGAAGGGTAAACCACAAAACCCATTAAATACTTTGAAATAAAAAAAGAATCATTTGATTCTCCAGGAACAGGCCAGAAATGGGATCAACTATTCTCTCAGTGTAGGCAAAGAAAAACTCACATAGAAGAAAATATTGTCTTTATTTTCCTCAATTTTCTCTAAAATGAACAAAGCATGTACAAAATTGTCTATTTTATTCTTACCTTCTCACTTCTTGTAAATAGTATCTTAGACGATTGGTCTTTTTGTTGCTGAAAATGTACTATATAAATAAAATTATTTTAGGGTTGTTTAGGGTTTCCTTTGATCAGTATTGTTAGAAAATCAATAATTTTAGTCTGCATTCTGACTTTTCATTACTTTCCTGTTTCACGCCTGCTGGAATGTAACTGGAATTGTTGTTGTTGTTTGATGTTTTCATCATGCAAAGCCCTTTGACTTGCCTTTCTGAAATGTGCAATGCAAATGACCTTGATTTGGCTTATTTTATGAAGATTGGAATATAGTTTCATACACATATCCATCATTACATTTCTACTTTTTTTTAACAGAGACAAACAATATATATATATATATATATATATTTTTTTTTTTTAATTTATTTATTTATTTTAATTATTATTATTATTATTATTATTATTATTATTATTATTATTATTATTATTATTATTTATTTATTTATACATTTTAATTTGGCACCATGCTGAGCTCTCCAAGTTCAGGTCGGATGAACCTGAACACATCCGGCATTCATTTGCAAATTTACAGTGGCAAATGAATGATTATTGACCTGTGTTCTGCCTTTACAATCAACCTATTTGACTCCCATTTTTTTTTTATCATTTAAATATTTAAGATCAAGAATCGTTCATCACTCACATAGAGGCCTGTAGAACATTTGAAGATTTTCGCACTTTGCTAATCAAGTAAATGATGCCAAGAGTGCTTCTATTTTTTTCCCCTAAAACTAGTCAATTTTACTGATTAAAACATAAACTTGCTGCTTGTTATGAGATCACAAAGCTGAAAATCTAGGAATTGTGTCTTCACAGATAATGGTACCACAGTTCTTCCAGTGAATACTGCATGCTGAAGTAACTGATCCATGCCTGAGTGCATTTTCCGCACAGTGATGGTGAGACCTTTTCTCGAGAATGCACTGTTGTCAAGGAAGAGGCTTCTAGGAATTAATTAAAGCCTCTGATCTAATACCAAATCAGATACAAATTGTATTCCTCTGAGAGCATTTCAGACTTTTTTCTTCCTCTGCTTCCTATCTCTGGCATCCTCAGATATCCACGGGTGCATGCAAGACAAAGGAAGGACACTTTCCTTTTTAATGTTATACAAAACAATACCACTTATTCTCTCTGGGGAAATTTCATTTTAAAAGCCTTCAATCTCTCAAACATTCGCAGTACAAGTGTTGAGATGATGCAAACTCATCTATTGTTTGTTGCTCTCTCTCTCTCTCTTTCTCGGGCTTTTAGATTCCATGTCAGCAATTCTGAGTAACCTGGGCTGGGGGTTGAATTAATTGTTCTTGTGGGAGAAGCGTGTTAATCAGGAACTGGTGGTTATTGTCTTTATTTTCCTCAATCTGCTCCATTTTAAAATCAGAATTAAGCAGAAAAATATAAACCAAAAAATTCAACCTCAACAAATGCTTGTTTAATAATCCAGATTATGGGTTACTGTTATTTTCATTCAACTGCATGGTAGCCTTAGTGTTAAACATCAGTGACTTTATTACACCTTCTGGGTTGGAAATCTAACCCTGTGTACAAACCAATCACACTAACCTGATGACTTAAATCAACCCAGGACTGGAGTGGCTCTTATTTGACGAGAGTTGGTCAAATAAAGAAGCTTGTTGGAATCCCAGTTTCCCCCAGTCAGCATTTTAAAGAGTTCTCCAGCAAGCCATATGGTATGAATTTTTGTAAATCAGTGCGCATGGTTTTACATTTGCTTTGAGTGATCACTAAGATTGGAATACTGCTACGCAAAAACAGTTCATTGACTTTTTGAAATAAAGAAGAATTGCAATTCTGCCAAAACAAGAAGACTCCACAGCCTTTTCTCGTCTATTTTATGAGACATCACTTCTAGACCAACTGTTTTTGGCAGAACTTTGACTCAACTCCCTCTTGCTGATTTGTAGCTTTGCAGGCCAAGCAGTGGTTCTGATACGCCAAAGGCAAAATAAGTCAAGACTAAAGAAAAAGCAGACGGCCAAAGCAAATCATTTCACTATTTGAGCTCTTTGAGAAACTTTTATACAGTCAGATATATTTTGTATTACTGTAATTTGTAAATCATTGTGTTTTGAGTTTTGTTAAATGTGTTTTTATTTTGTTTGATCCTTTATTACACTGCATTCTGTGTTGTTGTTTTTATTGTTTTTCTGTCTGAGTTTGTTGTCTTTAAGCCACTTTATAACTAATTTGGTGGAATGCTTAGTGTATTGCATATTTGGAAGATAAATTTATGCTGAAGCTTCAGTCACCTCACTGATGCATTGTGATTGCTTCAAAAATTTCCACAAAATTATGATGTCATGCTTTTTGTGACATGTACCAGTCCCTCCTGCAGCAAAACACCCAAACCACATGATGCTGATTCCCCCATATTTGTAGTCGAGCTGAAGAAACTCAGTCAATACAAACTGGAGGAAACTCAAAGGGAGATCATATAGGAGACAGCAAAATGAGGACCAAGTCAGGCAGGAATAAACAGGAAGTAAAATGAACACAATACTGAAGGGAAGACTGTAGCCTGTAGAATAAAATAGGAACATGAACTGAGATCTGGTGTTAAGAACATATAAAATAAATTACAAAATGAATAACATTCAAGTTAATGGGAATCAAACCAGTTACTCACCAATAGTAGGGCAAACTCCTACTCCCATCGCCATGGTGAAGTAATAAAAGGGACTTTAAAAGAAAGTCCCTCTCTAATATTCAGGTATTTAGCATGGTTAGATGTAATTTTGGTAACCATGACTGGCCTAGCAGAAAGGCTTGGTTTGGCTAAATGTCAGATATTGAGGGAAACAGGGCATACATCTGTCCATGCAATGAATATCTGGCTTCTACTTTACCCATATTGATAGACAGGTGCAAAGTGAGATTATAAGTAGGCGTTTTCGGTTGTTTTTAAATTTGTAGCTTCACCTTAGCAGAAGTAATGACATGCATCCTCATTAGTGATCTGAGACTTTGGTACAAGAGCAAAGATGAACTTGTCCAAAATGTGGCAGTATTGAACTACAATTGTGGATTTGGGCAAGATAACTATGTTGAGAGGTCAAGAAAGATGAAGTTTTTGCCTCAGAGAAAATATCTGATCATTAGAAAACCAGTTTGATTGTTTGCAGAAGACAAGAAAACACAATGGAAAATGACTGAATGCCGTACTGTCCAGAGAGTGCATTCTTATTGTGATGAACAGACCACAACTCAAAACCGAATGTGTATTTCATCACAGACATAGCAGTCATGCCTGCAATTGATTTAAAATTGTTTACACCTTAAGTTTGAATCCCTTCAGAAACTTCATGCGTTTCTAGACAGAAGAGGCTAGAAACTACTTGTTTTATAGACTGCTAATTTTTCACCTATTTAGAAACCTATTATCTTATCTAGTTTCCCTGTGTGTAAAATGCTTCCTCTTGGGCTGGACAAAGAAAGTCCTGTGGTGAGCACAGAAGGTAAAAGTTCAACAGTGGTGTAGCAAATGTCACTGATTACCCATAATGTCTTCAAGTGAGTCACATTTTGCAAACTTTGGAAAAACCATTCCAGAAGGAAAAGCAGCGTTGGTGGAGTGAGGATGGATGCAAAGATGCAAATCAATGAAGCACTCAGGCAGGTGGCATGCCAAGAGGAGGAGGAGGACAATGATGATGAACAAGACAGAAAACAGGGATTTTGGGGGAATTTGAGAAACTGTGCTAAACCTTGTCTTTGTTCATGAGATGACAATGAGTAAGTGCAGCAGAATGTCAGCAGCCTCTCTGTAGCCACTATAATCAGCTCAGTCATACAAAGCTCACTGTTTGCAGATGTTTCTGCTAAAATTGTCTGTTTTGTATGCATTTTTATTTCACATTCACTGTTGCAAATGACACAAGTTGGAGGAACTTCTCTTTTTAAACAGAAGCTCCTAACATCTTGTAGTACTAAAATTGTGATACAGAGTTGTCAAAAAGGATAAAATACTCCACCCGCCAGATGTGCTAACTCTAATCTTGAGGTTTACCCGCAGTTTTGAGGTGGTCTCTGGAGATTACACAGCTAAATGACCAAGTTTTTGTTTTTGATATGGAATCAATGTTTGTGAGTGTTTGTTGAATGTATCATCCTGGAACATTTATTAACTTTGAACTTATAAGCAATTATTTTGTGAGCATTGAGGGATATTGATTAAAAGACCCCAATAATTAAGAAAATAAGGACCTTAACTAAACCTCAGAAAACATTTTTTTTGTTACAGTTTGGAGACAAGAATATAAGTAAAAAAAAAAAAACAACACATAATTGCTAAGCATGTCTTAGCAATTATACCCAAAAACTTCCCTAATAGCGTGCTGCAAACAAATGCTCCATTCAAGTGTGGGCCAAAGACTGGATCCCAATCATGTCTGCAAGCAAGAACGTCATGTTCAGTCCAAGCATCGCACACATGCACTCAGCGGGATAATAATCTGATAATGGCAAACACACATTAGGGGTGATTATTCAAAGAAAAGCAGGGGGAGAAGATAAACTGTAGAATGATCAAAAGAAAAAGGCAGCCAACCGAGCAGGGAAATGGGACAGTATTGGCTCAAGTGAAGATGATTTCCTCCTTAATGTTTTTAACTGGAGAAGACTGTGGGAACATGAGGCCCAGATTTTTACTGCATAATGTCGGCGGTTGCATCGACGCGTGAAAGTCCAGAATCAAATTAATATCCATGTTCTCTCACAAGAGTTAACTTTTACTTCAAAAACTATTATAGGGTGGCTTTCCCCAAATGAACACAAGAATCTTCTGACCAATAAATCAGATATCATGATTCTGATTCAGTTAGTTTGATCAGTGTATATCTAACTTGCACAATTAGCAAACCATCCCCAGACCATCACACTACCAACTCCATGTTTGACTATCGGCAGGATGTTCTCTTTCTAAAAATTACTGAGATTTTGTAGAAAGAAGCACATGCTATTAGTAATCACAACTTACTAGATGGTTTCCAAAACTTCAACTAGATAAGGACTGGAATTTATTTCCAAATAATAATTTTTATTGATGCCTAAACTGGATCTTGTGGTAAGTGAGAAAGTTGTATATCTGTTTTGTAAAACTCTCCTTTCCTTCCAAGCACTAATCAAGTCTAATATCAACTGATAAACATGAATTTACTGTAATTTTGCAACAAGCAAACAGACCTAGGAACACATTGACAACAAACGGTTGGTGTACACATTCTGCAGAAATGCAATGGAGAATCTGATACCTATCAGGTAGGATGTTTGTGATAGGACCATGTGACGGGAACACCAGAAAATGAGAATAAGATGGATTTTTTAAAAATGGTGAATACTGATTTCACTGACTGAATCTACGCTGGAACCTTTCTTTTTTTTCTTAGAAAGATTGGGGTTTTACATTGAGAAAAAAACAGATATTTAAACATATTGTTCCACCTTCACTTTCTGACATTAGATTAGCTCTTAAAGATTTATATCCATTACAGTTTATTGTTATTGTTAGGTGTTTATGGTTGCACTAATATTTGGAACAAGCTCCTGCACTTTCTCCTCTTTGCAAACCTAACCTCACTGCGCAGAGTATTAACACATTGCCTACATTTGGCTGTTTTGGATGAAAAATCATATTTTCATAGCCGTGCCAAAATTGCAACCACTTGCAACCTGTGTGATTTTACAATCAGAATATGCACACTCATTTTTCATTTTGACATCAGACATTAATTTTAAGATTATTGAATTTGAAAAACATCTTAAACTAATTACAATTGCATGGGTCATTAAAATATTACATTGGGAAATTGACTGACCCTTACTGGGGAATCTACTTAAATCCCTTAGATCCTTCTGCAAGCTGTCAGTCAAACATGCCCCTATTTCCCTCCAAGGTTGTGAAAAGATCAATCACCTGGTTTAAGTGAAAACAGAAAAGTGAAAATAGGAGGTCTATTAAACTTCCTTATAATGACTTAACAGACAAGTATGCAAGAAACTTATAGATAATTGTAAACATTCCCTGCTATCCATTAAATTTCATTTTTGATTAAATTCTGATTTGACACATAAAGTGGAGGACTGATAAAAAAAAAAGTTAACAGCATTGCGGCAATCAGACTTCTGACATAAAGCAAATCAACTTTTTCCTATGACTGAATTTAAATTATTTATTTCTACATTGGTGTAAAATATGTTAAAATAAACAAATTAACAGGCTACTTATTTAGAAGCCCCTGAATGCTCACATCCAAAGAGACTATAAACAGACATTATATTGAAGACAAGTGGCCAGAGTGAAACATGGTCCCAGCTTTATTACCAACTTGCTTTAGTTAATTCAACAAAATGTAACGCTCTTTCTCAAAAGCCATACCTTTGTGACATGCATATCAAGTTTTGAAAAACTTTAATTGTATATTTTCTTAATTCAGACATTTTTTTTCTTTTTTGCAATGTGAACCTAAAGTAAAAAGAAAAGATTTTCAATATTATTTTGTCTTACAAAAAGATTTTCAACCCTTAACTATTCTCTTCATACTCCTACCACATCATTTCAGCTGGTCTATGAGATGTTAGCTTGAAAAAACTATGTTCAGCCTTCAAGGAGGTATTTGCTCGTGATTGTTATGGATGTTTGTATAAAAACCCCTGATAAACACAGACATGAACTTCTTGAAGTGTGGAAACAATGTAAAGTTCTATCTATTTTACAGAGTAAGAGTTGGGATAGTAAACCCAATTGTCATCTACGGTCAGATTTTGGCAGCAGGTGAAAATATCAGCAGAAAACATTTATTACTGTTTCTTCTTCAACATAAAATTTTTGTCAACTGTTTTGACTATATTTCTTCACACTTAGAATACATCTTATGTTGATCTACATAGCTCATAAAATGTTTGTTAGTTTGTCAGCAACAAATTTCTGTCTATATGTCTTGCATGGTCAAGATTTTAATTGTGAGAAAAAAGTATTTCAGACTCTGGTTTCTATGGCAACAAATCATGCTGTTTTTTTAGATAACTGAGAAGAATGAACAGATTCATTTGTCTCGAACAGATTAAGATACTCACTTTCTATCAAAACATACTAATCATATTTCTGCAATGGCTCAAAGTTCTGAAACTTTGTTGATGTTTTTTTTACTTTTTTGCAATTATTTCATATGCACACGCGATGCTGTAAAGTCTTTAAAGTGTCTGAGATCACACTGTAATTAGAGAACTGATTGTTTCTTTTGGTTAAGTTACCGAGGTTTTTTTTGCATTAAAATAAAAACCTCTCACATGAAGGGAAATTGCTTCCAAGTGTAGTATGCATAAATTAAAGTTTTTAAGACAACAAATATTTCAGGATTAAAGTCTCAGCTGCAGTAAGGAAGACTTTGGGAGTGTCCAACAAGGTAGGAACATACAACAAGGTAGGAACATACAACGGAATCATGTTCCCACTGCAGTGTGTGTGAAGGCATCTAACGAGACTTTAACTGAGCAGCAGCGCGCTTGTGTCAGTTCCCGCCATTAACACACACCAGAAGTGCTGTATTGAAATATGTCAACATAAAACTAACAGCAGGAGTTTAACTTTTTTTTTTTTTTAAATTGGCTTTTTTCAAAAATACAACCGTGCAGAGAAGAATCGATCCTGCCAGGGAAGACATGGTTGAACAGCAGCACACTCTGCTTCAAGTAACCAAAACCAACAATGTTAAAAGTAAAAACCAGGCTTCGAGAATGTTTTCAGAAATTTCAAGGATAACATGGTAGAATGATGTCACACATCATAGAAGAATGATCTCACACGTCAAAGCATTTCAGAATGATTTTAAAAATTCAAGGACATGATAATAGAGTTTTGCATGTCGTAAAGCAATCCAGTTACAGTTAAAAATCTAAATTCTGGAAACCTCTGAAAGACTTATGTCAACTGATGTCATAAGCAAAAGTCAAAAAGCGATGTCACATGTATTGGCCAAAATTCCAGATCTTTTTGGCCAAAGTCAAGGTAAACATAATGTGATGTCACCCACTGGAAAACAATGATGTCACAAGCATACGCCAAGATTCTAGAATGTGTACAAAATTTCAAGGACATCGCTGTATATTGATGTCTCTCATAATAGATAAATGATGTCACAAGTGAAAGCAGAGACTCCAGAATTGATTTGCAACTGTACAGGACAACATCGTAAAGTGATGTCACACAATACAGAGAATTTATGTCACAACGTTCCATGTTTTTTTATAAAGTCTAGGACAAAATAATAGAGTAAGGTCAAATGTGACGGAAGATTTTTGTCATCATTGAAGCTAGTATTCTAGAAAGATTTTTTAAGTATTAATAAGAATATTAATAAGGTCCCAGAGCATGAAAACACTGTTTTCAAAAATGAAACCAAAATAAAGAAAAATATTTAGAGTATTAGCAAAGTGAATGAAAAGATTGAGTCACATTTAATGAAAGTATACTTTAACTATAAAAGCTAAAGCTTATCTACTGCTTTTAAATGAGAAAAGGATGATCACCATGCTAAGAAAAGGAATTGCTATTGTACAAAACAAATAAAAAAACACCCAAATGTTAAATTACAAATAAAATATTGAATGTCTAAATACCAAAACTAGTTTCTTTTTGAATGACCACAATATATAGATATATGCAGCAGTTTACATGCAGTCTTCATGTGCCTGAAAGTCACATTGAAACCCATCTTGTTACTATCAATAAGATTTTAGCATGATTGTGGCAGGAGATCAGAACACCCTTATTGGCAGAATTGATCTGGTTTATTTATATTATTTGGTTTCCTGGAAATGACTTGGATTTTAAAAAAGGTCCAAAAATTTCAGACTCCTATCATTATCCTACCTTATCCATTCTAAACCAGATTTAAGCTGTGGTTTGGATCTTTGTGCTTTGCTGTGTGCCGTATGGGCGGCTGCCCAGGGTGGCATTTGAGAAGATTTCAATTGTTCTGCCATTGGCACCCTGAACAAGTTTTCTATTGCTTTTCTGCACATATCTGCAAATGTTGAAAAGCCACCTGCAGATTGCTGAGATCAGGGTTTGTTTGCTGTTAATCACACATTGTTATAACTTATTGTGAAGCACAAGTTATTCATTATCATTTTCTTTTCCTTTAGGTAGAGTGGGTGACCACGGCCTTTAGCTATGCTCAACTGGGAAACTTGACAAAAATTTATCTTCACAAAGACATATTTTAGATTAGACAAAAAATGTTCTAGTTTGGAGGAATCAGAGGGAGCATTTCAAACTTAACAAAAAACACTGCACCAAATGTCAAATGTGACTGTGGCAGTGTCATGCTGAAGTTGTGTTTCACTGTCAGTAAATACTGTTTACCTCAAATCAACACTGAACAATTGAATTAATGAGGAAAATGATCACAAAAACACAGCAGAAAAAAAAAGATAACATTAGAACAGGAAAAAAAAACTTGCTACATTAGGTCTCTGGAATGGTGGTTATCGCAGTGTTAGTGAAAGTATATAAACTATGCTTAAGCTTGAGTCTGTGGCAGAAAACAAAATCCGAATGGACTTTATGATTTTTGATAACAATAGTGCTCAAGACCTCATCTGATGATGGGTATATGTAAACTTCTTCCCCATATTGTATGCTTTTGCAAAACTAATTGTGTTATACACTAAATGTGAACGATTCACATCATTTTTTAATTTGAGAAAAAGAAAAACAGAAATGAATTATAAAAACATCCGTTTATATGAATATTTTTTCCACAGATGTTCACATTTTTTATGAAACACCAATTCCTTCGAGAAACTCAAAGTTCATATTTCCTGTTTTCACCTAATTTAGAAATGCGTTTTCAAGCCCAGAGCTCACTTTAAAAGTCATAATCATTAGTGCTGTGAGTTTAGCCAACCCCACAAATGAAGAGCAAAAAAAAAGACTGAAACAAAGCTAAATAAATTTCAACATTTATGAAAGGATGGAACTATTCTGTTTTCTCAAAGTCAAAAAAGAAAGAATCAACTTGGACAAGAAACAACCACATTCCTGGAAGGACGATAACATTCGCTCATGACAAGCAGATAGACTGCAGAAAGGTCATTTGGAAATAGAAAGTGTGACAGTACGATGTTGAAAGAAGCAACACAACCCCATAGGATCTGGGAAATTTTACCGTTCATGGTTCACTTGAACTCACATGAGCCTGAAACAAGGCAGAGAGCACTGTTTCACATGTGACCACTAAGGAAAGTTGACTAAGGTTATTATTGAGTGTGAGGGACCAAGCTCAAACGAGGACAAAAAAAAATTTCAAAGTAGAAAAAGTTGTAATTTAATTAATCTTTATGTTAACAAAACATAAAGATTTAATGCAAGAATAAGTCAAAGAGTAAATAAATTTGGGCCCAACTTAACTGAGGTCAACTGAACTCTAACTGAACACAAACAAAACCCACCTGCAAACAAAGAACAAAAGGCTACTTAAATAGGGGTGGAGTAACCTAAATCTACCACATGAGGGAGGCACGACATAACAAACGAACTAAGAAATACAAAATTAACTAAAGCATCCATGAAACAATAAAGCAGAACTAACTTTAACTTAGCACAAACAATAAGTGAATATTTAAGTGACAAAATTAACTAATTAAAATCAACTTAAAACAACAAAATCTCCCCCCTTCAGTCTTTCAGAA
>CAEGAE010101826.1:0-17050 GCA_903067095.1 Girardinus metallicus | reverse complement strand
AATGCGGGCTGTAATCAAAGCTAAAGGCGGCCCAACAAAATATTAGAGAGTGTGACCATTTTTTGGTGGCGACTTTTTTTTTGGCCAGGCAGTGTTTTTTATAATGGTAACATCAACAATGTGGCTCCACTTATGAGGTTGAACTGAACAGGAGATTCTTTTAATGGTTACAACGGTACAAAAAAAACGTTAGTAATGTGTGTGTGTTTTTGTGTGTTCCACTATTGTCTGGAAAACTCTAAGAAGGATTTTAAAAAAATCATAAAAGCGCATCGACTCGTATTGGATTGCATTGTTAGCCAAATACAGTGATGCATATCGTATTGTGATCAGAATATCGCATATTGTATTGTGAGATTATTGTATCGCTACAACCCTAGTTAAAACAGTAGACCCCTATTTTTATATTTTTCTGTAGAACATAATTTCTAATCATTTGTGGACATTTGCCTTTTCACAGAGTTTTTTGTAGAGCTTATCTTAAATATTTGAAAGAAAATACCTTGGTGAAATGCTACTTGACACTCTATTGGCTGGAGTTTACAAAGCAGCCAATCCATGAGTGCCATTTATTTTTCTTGGCACTGGTTGGCTGAACCCCTAAGAGTGAAGAATAGAAAGATAGTGAATTCTGCTGTAGTGCTAAGACGGTTTCCAATATAGTGCATAATGAGGTATATTTGGTTTATGTAATAAACATAACTGTTTATTGAAACAGTCAGATGGGGCGGTCGTGGTCCTTAACCCCCACCAATACTGGGGGTCCACTGTGTTCAGTATCATAGATTGATTAAGCAACAATAGGAATTATTATTACTTTTCTGGTTTAAATTTTTATTACTATGAAACTGTGTTTTTTTTTATTATTATGAAACTGGTTTAATAATATCACACTGTTACACTTCAGATGCCACACGCATCTGAATATTTAACACTTTGGATGGAGTCAACAACAAATAAGCAATTTCCCTTTTTAGGATCAATAAAGTCTTTTCTATTCTAAGTGGTGAATGAAATTCCTTTTAAGTGATGCTGTCACATTTAGAGATTGGAGTTGTTTGAGGGCACTAATCTCCTGGTGTTTTGGATCAAACCTGCCTAGCTCTGTTTGGCTCTAAAACGAAGCTCTGCTTCACTGAAGCGTAGGCTAAAGTAATATAACTAACAACTTCGGGTGAGATATTTACTACCCACAATATCGCAACATAACCCCACTTCCCAAAATCCAATCCATTCCTTTAACTCTAACCGGGTGAGACGTGGTGGTGTGGAAGTTTCTTTCTTGTTAATCTTTTGCAGCGAAGCCGATGTTTTCCTTTTAGAACTTCAGTGGAAATTCTGATTAAAACATTTCCTACAGCAAAACAGACTTCAAAACGAGATTCAGTCACTTTACTGTCAACAAAGAAGTGAATATGACACTTTTCAAAATGAAAAAGTATTGCTTTTAGTTAATGCATTACAAAATATCATCTGTGCTGAGATATGGATTACCACATCAGAGCTGATGGACCCTGAGGCAGTGGAGGGTCTGGGTCCTTCAGGAGGACATAACAGTGTCTCTTCTCTTATGGTTCAGCTTCACATGTGACCTTGGCTGTGGAGAAAGGCAGCTCTCCAGGATCATGTTTTAGTTTCAGAGGAAACTCCTAACGCCTCCATCCCAGCTCAGATTGGGATTCGCCTCCCAAAGGAAGCGTTTACTCAGCTGGCCGTCTGGAGGGGTCAGAGGTCATCTGGAATCTCCTTTTGCATCGTTAGGTAAAGCTTACACAGTCAGGTCAGAAGAGCAAGGCAAACATTTGGAGTGGAGCTACAGATTCCACCCCAGAGTGTGCTTTCTGCGTTAGCTACAATCATCCGGACCCCTGAGGCCCGGTGTTCTGGTGTTTAGTGTGTTTAAGGATTGCATTGCCCCCGTGTTTCACTGGTTCAAACAAGACACTTTATGAGGGAGGAGGGAGGTGAGATGCAGAGCTCTGTTCATAAGGCCACAGCAGAGCTCCGGCGCCGTCGACAGCAGCAGATACACACTCATTAGGCCGACTTCATTCTGGGAAAAATGAACCAGCTGCAGGCTGATGTCAGAATGGAAGGAAAAAAACCCAAACAGTTTGAACCCTGAGGCAGACACATTTACTGTGAAGGTGGACCAGGGTTTTGGGTTGGATCTGGCTGGAACAATGACCTAGATTAGGAATAGTCCTAAATCTCACCTGATTTGTTTGTTTTGCAATAAAAAAGAAGCTATCTCATTTTTACAGATGAGATAGCTGAATCATTCCAGATGAACATAGTTGAATCATTCAGCCCTGATATGAAAGGTTTTGTAACATCCAAGTAAATCATCGATACATCAGCTGGTAATCAGAACCAGATGATCTTCAGATTGATCGGCTGTGTTGTGCCTGTTAGAAATCCATCCGTACTCTGCCTGGTGTGGATGTTTCTACTTGGAGAAGACTCAAACATTGTCAGTTAGTTTCAGATTAAGTCAGAAGAGTTGTATGAAGCTTCATAAACATGAAACGGTGCTCTCCAGGCAGAAATGTAGTGACTAGAGGTGAACTAATAAACTGGCCGGTCGATAAATCGGATAACTGGCAATCTGATCAGCTACTGTTAGCCAAACGGGTCACATCTGCACGTTAGCAGTTAGCAGTACTCGGCCACTGTTGACAACTTAGAAACTTCGTCTCTATATTTAGTGACTCTGCAGACAAAAATATTGGTATTGGTTAAAATCGGAATCGGACGGTGAGGATTTTTAAAGATAACTGCAATCGGTGCAGCTCTAGTAGCGTCACGTCTGCAGTTCTATGAGGGTCTAAAACAGGGCAAGACTTTCAGCAGATAACAGGAAGGCTGAACAAAGGCTTTGTCCTCTTTCTCTTCCAGCCTGTGTTGTCAAGGAACATGTTGGGTCTGGGAATGTTGGTAGGATTTCAGAAAGTTAATGTCTGATTTCCAGTAGAACACGTAGAGGGCTTCATTTCCAGTACTAATCATGCTAACTGCCTTAATTGCATTTTCCTGATGCTAAAGATAAGTGCCTCTGCTGCTGCGCTAGCAAAACATTTCTGTTCCTATTATAATTCTCAAACAGAGTTTGGAATCATTAGCAACATTTTTCAACAGGTCAAAACTTTACAAAAAAATAGATTTTGGTTTTCTGTGAAGTCAGTAACAAAACATAAAGTGCAATAATTGTGTCAGATTTTGATGAAGCTGACGGGGAGTTTTAGCCTCTTGTCTCAGTTGTTTTTCTGGGCAGACAGCCTCAGTGTGTACGCGTGGGTGTGCGTGTGTGTGAATCTGCTCGCTCAGGTCTGACCCGGCCGGTCTGATGAGTGTGTACCAAAGCCTCTGCTGTTTACTTCCCTCCCTGAGGAAACAGCTGAACGGACTCAGCTGCAGGTATGGAGGGAAGCGCTGCACACTCATCCATGAACAACACACACGTCACGTAAGACTAAAGAGCAGTTTTAAATATAGAAACAGATGGAAAATGTCTGACTTCAGTCATATCTGTGTGCAATAACATTCTAGATATTTTTTTTTTTTAAAAAAAGAACTTAAAATTAGTTCTGCTTTAAACCTTGAAAATAATCAACACGATGGGACAAGCACCACAAAACCCATCCTACAAACAGAGGCCTGACCATACCATGGTATGTACAGTGTGTGTGGCAGCAGTACGACTGATGGACAGAGATGACGGAGAAACACAGAGAGAGAAATCGTTATCAAATTCCCGTCATGCAGATACAAATTTACACAGGAGACCTGAGGAGTATCATCTGTGGTGTCTGGGGAGGCCCCCAAGAGCCCTCCTCCTTAGTCCTGACCCCAAACTACAGCTCCACTCACAGCCAAATGCAGAGCACTCATCCTTTGAGGCCTCCATGTTGTTTTCTTTTCGAGGAGAAAAACGTTTGAGTAAATTGGAGAGAAAAATAGAAGGATTTAAAGTTAATGTTACACCAAGCAAAAGAGAAGGAAAAAGAGGTTATAGAGGGTCAGCTCCTTGTTGGCTGATCTTTTTGTGCAAAGGAATGTCTGAACGAGTTAAAGAGACACCTGGTGCCTCCTAGGGCTCGCTGCTGGGCGGAGGGGGCGTGGCCTCGTCCGGGTCAGAGGACTCTGGCGACTCGTTGTCCTTGGTGCTGGGACTGGCCCCGGACTCGGTGGACGTGCTGCTGCTGCTGCTGCTGCTGCTGTTGCTGCTGCTGCTGCTGATCTGACCATCCTGTCCCTCTGAGTTTTCCAGCATCTCCTGGATGAGAGGGGGCATGGAACCTGGAATCTCCATTTTCAGAGAGATGACTCGCTCGGCTCCTGTAGGACAGCAAGCAGAACAAGACGACTTTAAAACTTTAAACACAAATTCAGCTAAACGGAGTTTACAATTTAGTGGCTGAACTTCATTGTAGCTGCATTGCATAAACACAAACTGTGGAAGATGCACAGTGTTGGTTCTGTTGGACCTCATTATTGACCATGACATATTACTGGAACCACTGGAGAGTTGGGCCAGACTCTCCAGTCCAGAACTCAGCTGGTTTGAGTCTTACATAAAGAACTGAGATTTCTTTGCTTCAACAGGAAACGTCTCATTGAAGTCACATGTGAGATACCCCAAGGTTCAATCCTAGGATCCCTCTTAATGTCTATATGCTCCCACTGGCTCAGGTCATAAAAGGAAATAAGATTAACTTCCATATTAGAACACATAAATGTGTGGATGTGCCATAACTTTCTCCAGCTGAACAGAAACAAAACTCAAGTTATTGTCTTTGGACCTAAAGAGAAACAATCTAAAGTCATCACTCAGCTTCAGTTTTACAGATAGAAAGTAAAGATCAGGCTGAAATCTGGGTGTAGTGATGAACTCTGACCTGAACCTTCAGAGACACATAAAGACAGTTACAAAGTCGGCCTTCTATCACCTGAAGAACATTTCCTCGACAAAATGCAGAGTCTGTTACTGGTTTTCACAATTGTTGACTACATAACGCATTTATGATGTTTTTACGTTTTCATGATATAAAACACTTTGAACTGCTTTGTTGATGAAACTTGCTATCAATCAATCAAGTTTATTGATTGATACATAAAATTTGAGCTCATACAGTTGGATGTGAGTCCAAACATGTCTACCTCTACAGACTGTTACTGGACTCCTAACCATCTCTGCTGCATTTCTAGGCCTGATCCTCTCACCGTACGCCAGATGTCGATGGCCTTCTTACCTTTAGCGCTGATACTGCGCAGGTCCGTGATCTTCATCAGGGTTTTGGGGAACATGTGTGGCTTGCTTGGTCGGCGCTTCCTCACGTAGATCTTCAGAGCCTCTAGCAGTGGCTCCTGGAGCTGATCCACCTTGGAGGGCTCCTCCAGATCCTGGCGGTCTGATACACACACAAACACACCCCCACACACACGCACACACACACCCACACACACACAGTCAGCCTGCAGACTTCTGTATGACAGGTTAAAGTCTACTATATGATCAAAAGAGATTTTTACCAGGCTAATCATTAGGGTTATTCGGAGTACAGAAGATTTACCATCAGAATGATTTTCAACATTCATTTCTCAATAGAAATTTAAACTTTTTTTTTTTTTTTTTTCCAAAAGTTTCCACTAAAAGTTTTTCCAACTATTACAGCTCACAAAATGAAGTCATGTGCAGTGATGCTAATGTCTGACTTCTGGAAGAATCAGGCTTTACAATAATAGATAAACATAAAACAGTCCTAAAATCTTTCACCTGGTGGCGCTGTGGTCATCCTGTTGCAACAAGGAGGTCCTGTTGGGTTCCACTATTTTAGTGAAGTGTAAGATCTATTTTTCCATCCCTCCCACAGACTGGACCTAAGTTGTACCTCAGCTGGCCAGGAGGTGGCAGTGTGTACTCTGGAATCTGAGAGTGTTGGACCCACTGCCAGACAGTGCAGTCAGAGGTGTGGTTTACTTTTCATGGATTATGCAAGAGCCTGTAATGTTTTCCCAGGCCTGAGTAAAAGCGCGCTGAGCGGAGTGAGCCCAGCAGAGAGGGAGACTGATCTCCTAACAAACTGACAGGCGGGAGGGACAGACAGAAGAATAATGAGACACAAATGTGTTCAACTCTCCAGTGAAACTTTATGCGACTGAAGAAGGACTTCGACTTCAACATTAAGGCCTGTGCATCCTGACATGATGGAGGGACTCGTGCTCTGGTTTTCCTCCTCAGACTGCTCTCCTGCAGCCAGCTGACTGATGCAGCTGTCTCATACCTGCTCATCCTCTCCACCTCCCCTCTCCTCTAAGTAACAGCAGCTGATTTCTAGTTCACTCTACCTGGCTGCAGCTTTACTCTGTAGCAAATGGAGGAATCGATAGAGGCTTCCTCTGAGTTAAATAAAGGGCAGTCCAGCACTTTGTATTGGCGGTGAATTAGCGCATTCTTTGAAGATTTACTTATTGTCCTCAAATCAGGTTTTTGCTAATGACACGGCTTAATCAGGCTCCAGACTGTTTAAAGTTTGTCTCAGACTGAACTAAATTAATCTGACTGGTGGGATGAACAAAGCAGTCAAACCCAACCCCTCACCCTCACTCCTTGTTCCTCCGCCTTCCTCCACCCCAGCAGCTGAGAGTCTGATTTGAACGTAAATTTGAAAGACATTTCCCACCAGACTGGTTCCACTGTTACGAAGCTTTTGACAGTCACAGATGATGTACCGGCTCCTGGTAAGTTTCTACTTCACTCAGGATTAATTGTTGATTGATGTTTATTTGAGCAAAATGAGTTCCATTGGATCAACTAATAACGTCCAATAGAAGAGAGCGCCGCTGGTCGTCCTTATGTTGACTCAGTTGATACAGAAACAAAGATGGCGCAAGATCCCAGAACGGTAAATTAATATAGTCTAAGCAGACCCCGTTGTGGGACTGAAAACGTTCTTTATGCCGTTCTGTTTTAAAATGTACACACTCAACAAGCTCCTTAAGTGTCGCCTTAGTAACATTCACTCAGCCGAGCTGCATGGTGGAGCAGCATCTGCTTCTCAACCAAAAATTACTGAGACGAGGATGTGATGACAGAAAAGTGGAAAATTAGAACGCGTTGGAAAAGAAACCTGATGCCAATAAGCACGGCTGACTTTGAGTTCTGTCTGTTGTGAGTTAATACACAAAGTTGTAACAGTTCTTCTAGAGCAACCATGACGACCAACGAAAAGGAATCTGAACTGGAACCAAGACTAACAGCACAAAGTGTGGCTCTGACCTCTGACTGTAGCCTGACCTGACAGCAGAGAGCTGGAGCAGGATGGACAGCACAGGCTGCCGTCCAAATCATCATGGGGGCTTACATGTTCCATGTTACATGTTATTAATTTAGTTTTTTGTTCAGCAACCTAAGAGGTTTGCAATAAACTTATTTATAAATATGTCTGAGTTTTATAATGTGATAAAGCCACACTTTTTTGTTTATTCAGTCAGTTTTTAATACAGCTGACACAAAAAAATTATAGAACTATAATGATGTGCTTCGTTTTTTAAAAGTCAGCATTTTATATAAAATGCATCCCTTCAAGTTCTGGAATTACATTCGACCCTCCTGATACATGAGAGAACTCAAGGTGTCAAGAATATTTATGTTTAACAATTAATTGTTAGTCGATTGATAAGATCAATCAATTTTAGATTAAGTCATTAATAACTTGCACACCTATTAAAGGTCCACTCACTCACAAGATACTCCAAAGTGTTTTACGGGAAGAACAAATTAACAGAGAAAAAAAAGATTGATTCATCAAGAAATGGTTAAAACCTGAGACCTGCAGATTTCAGCAAGCAAAAAAAGCTACAGCTGAACACGACTGATAAAGAAGTGTTTCTGGTTAAACTGGTTTAAAGGAAGAAACGGTTTGTTCCAGAGCTGCTGAGCCCAGGAACCAAACGGAGCCTCGCCTTTAGTTCTGGTTCTGGGATCAGGGAGTGAAAACATGTCTGACCTTCCTGTTCTCCATGGCTCATACCGAACCAGTAGACTCATGTAATGTGAGCCACTTTCCTGGTGTTGGTCAGGACTCTAGCCACAGCATTTATTAAACACTTTACTTCATCAAATCAAAACTAGAGAGGTTTGGTAAGAGGCGTTGAGTTCTGGTCTACAAACCTCCTGAGATGAGACAGATGGCGCTGAGAAGACCCGTCTCTGTGTCGTCCATCTCAATGGGCAGCAGCTGGTTGGCAAAGGTGAACACCAAGTCGGTGAGCGGGCCGAAGCCAGCGTTGTGCATCTGTGTCCGATTTAGGGTCAGTCCGTCTGAAAAGGTCATGGTGTCCTGGTCAGGAGTGTACCGTGTGCAGATACGCAGGATCTGAGGGCGAAGGAAGGGAGGGGCAAGGAAATGGTCAGAACAACCTCAATAAACAGAAACTGAACATTACATATTTATATAAACGATCACTGACTCATGACATGTTGCTGCAATGAAATGAATCAAAATATAAGAGTAACCACAGAAAATAATCAGTCACTAGGAACAACAAGAGGTCATTGCAGCTGGCTGCATCTAAGTACAGCAATGGAAAGTTTAGGGGAGGAAAATCATGTGGTAGGAAAAACTGAACACTTTCAGGCTCTGGGCAAACCTTCAGTTAGCTTGCACAAAGATGAAGCAGGTTCAGTTGTTTTTATCGGTTTCTGTCCCCTTAAACAATACAAGAACATTTATGGGAATATATAATAAATAAATTAATAAAATAGCATATTATGTTAGCAGCATACCCACAGGCTGGCAACCCCCACACACACTTCCCTAGGAAGGCAAAGCAGAAGACAGCACTCCCCTATCTCCCATGTGCAACCAATAATGTTCTCATATAGCATGTAGCATAGCCTGGCGCTAGCTGCTTTAGCAACCAGAAAACCTCAGAAAAGCAAAACAGTGACCTTCCACTAACCCCTGCAGAATCACCTTGCTCTGAATGTGTGCTTGTGTGTATATGCGTGTGTGGGCGTGTGTGTGTGTGTGTGTGTGCACCTAATAATGCAGCTGATTGTGAGTGTGGAGCCTTTGAAGCGGTTTGAGTGGGCTGCCTCTGACAGTGAGTGGCAGGCGTGTCTGCAACATGAAACAGAATAAAACATGGCTGCTGGCGGTGGCTCTCACCGGCTGGCCAGGCCTGCTCCCAGACACACTCCGACTCTGTCCCACACATATACGTCCATACACGTTGTGTTTGATCTCTCCTCTGATACGCCCCTCACCCAGCACAATGGCTGCGTCCTTCACCATGGAAATGTGCTGCTGAACAGATGATGATGGCTGAGCGACAGCCAGAAAACCATCACAGTCGGCCTTCAACTTCTCAACCCCGCGTCCCGGTCCTTCCCTCCACCACTGCTTTGTCTCATCAGACAGTAGGACCAGGTCAGTGTTAGCACCCACACCATCCGTCAACATGCCACACTGCCTGGACCACCAGACCAGGTCAATAAAAATCCATTTTCAGAATAACGTTCTCTGCATGTGCTGCCAGTTTATCCAGACTGCGCTCGTCTGTTTGCGTTTCCAGATATTATTAATAAACATCTTTGTGAATAATTTATAGATTTTATTGTCAGCCATTTCACAGCTCTCTTACAGCAGTCTGAAGCAGACTGGGTTGACATCCTTTCAAAACATGCATGCGGTGTTATTTACGGTTTCTTTCAGATGTTTGGTGCATTTCGCTGAGCAGAAGTTCAATTCTCATAACTGTTAGTTCAACCTCCACAACACTTACTCATCTGTGCTCATCACTGTAGCAGCTTCTCATTTATTCCAAAAAATTTCCACTGCTTTCGCACATTCGTATTGTCTCAGTACATTTCTCTACTGTAAATGCTATAAAACTAATAGTCCTCATTTCATTGGTTTAGTTCTCACAAACAAAAGTAAAGAACAGGTACAAATCTGTCAAGGTAATTCTACGTATTTCTTTAGCAGCCTTTCCAGAAAACATGTCCCAGTTTGAAGAATTCCTTTCAGGTGAATCTCACCTTTCACTGGTCAGGAGGAGTGTGTGAAGCATTAGCTTGTATCAATGATAGAGATGAATCCTATGATTAGCTCTAAGTGACATTGTCTGCACAATTTCTGTTTAGATGTGTAAGAATGATTTACAGTATTCTGTGTTGTTTGCTCCAATTTAATTCCGGTTTGCAGCCCTGCTCAGCCCTACCCAAAACATGTTTGTGTTTGTTGTACTGTGAACACCCATCCATCCATCCACATCAATCCATCCATCCATCCATCCATCCATCCATCCATCCATCCATCCATCCATCCACATCCATCCATCCGTCCGTCCATCCGTCCATCCATCCATCCATCCATCCATCCATCCATCCATCCATCCATCCGTCCATCCATCCATCCATCCATCCATCCATCCATCCATCCATCCGTCCATCCGTCCAGAGAGGCCCAGACTTCTCTCTCCCACATGTGCCGACTCCTCCAGGGGAATGCCAAGGCATTTCCAGGCCATTTGTATTAGACGATACATCCATAAATGTTGATAACAGAACAATTCATGTGTCTTCTGATATTTTAGATCAAGCAAATATGGTTGTACAATAAGAGTTACTGTCTATTTCTGAGCTGATAACCATCTGGTTCTTCAGTCACTACCCACAGCATAGATGCAATGAAAATATGAAGAATCATATTCACTGTTTTGTGAATAACTTGTGCTGCTATAGATTTCAAATTGCTGCGAAATAGTATCTGTCATGAGCAACTTCAGGTGTTGTCACCAATATCAAACTTATTTTACTCATAAAGAGAGTGGACTCACTGTCATAATGAAAACATGTTCAGGGTTTGGCTGTCTGGGTCACAAACATGCTGTCAGAACTTTTTATTTTGCTGAAACGTTCATTAACGTGATAACTTTTTCTTTTGAGGAATGAATTATCCATTCTGAGCACATGACTCACTTTTGCCAGCTATAGTTTGTGTTAGTTGTCTGGAGAAATGCACCAGCTGTTGTGGAAATATTCAGACTGTTGTGAGAAATGCACCACAATGCTTGAAAAAAGATGGCATCAGTACAGAGCCTCACAAAACTATCCTCAGCCCTGGTATTTTTCACATTTTGTTATTTTACAACCTTCTGTGATATTTTTGGTATCTTATGTGACAGAGCAAGACAAAGTGGTGTAGTACTGCAAGGTGAAAAGGGAAACACAAATAAAAATCTGAAAATTATAACCTACTAATAGAATCCAGTAGAACCACTTGTGTTCAGTCACATAAACAGTAAATAAATTCTGATGAATGCAGCTGAAGGATGAGATCATGATCTCAGACCAAATCTGACCCGGTCACTCCTGTTGGCCAACCAGTTGTCTGCCTTTACCTTCCTCTTCATCTCTGTCCTCCTCTCTCTTGGCCATAACATTTATAATGAAACCTTCACATGAAACACCAATTTGCACCTTGGATACATGATGTTGCATATTGTTACTTTATATTTTAATCTTCGTCTCTGAACCAGAGGCCTCCACTATCCTCAACAAGGCTTAAAACCAAAGAACGTCTTCAAAGAGGCCAGGAGTTTTTATTCTTTCTTTCAACATCTTTTGCTGGCTTTATCTTGAAAAGGGGGGCATTCTTCTTCTTTAAAGCCATGGGTATGTTTATACAGTTAAACTGCATAATGCACTTCCCCACATCACAGGAAGCACAGTGTTCAAAAGGTCGGATACATTTACACCTCTATTTCATCTGCGGCCTCTTCCAGACATCCACCTGCTTCTGAGCTTCTGAAAGTGTCACCTTGAAGTCTGAATGCGGCTCTTGAGCATTTCTTCTTTCAACAAATCTCACCAACATTTGCATTTCGCTTTGAGCAGAAGCAAAACTAAACATATTGTCATATGGCAGACACATTCTCTTTTAATGGAGAATCCCAGTTTCACTCTGAAATGTTCAACCTTATTTAGGTACATTTATTTCAATTCCATGATAAGAAATATTTCAGTAGATGTTAACATCACTGCTGTACACATGCACAAGTTTACCTAGGACAGCAAAAAAACGATGATGCTAATTAATATAGAGCTACTGTATACGTTCATGATATAAATACTTGTGACATGACTGACAAAGGCAATTATAAAATGTCAATGTATAAACACTCCTCATACATTATGATGTCAGGATGACAACATAATGCACTTTATGTCCAAATCAAAAACAATAAAAATGACCTTGATTGTTTCTAAAAATAGAATAGAGCTCTAGAGGTCAAAAACGTAAAATGCATAACAAACCTGTCATCAGTGTTTATACATTCTCCCTCCTCCCCTTGTCTGTGCAGTGAATGTTAAATAACCCACCTCCCTCCACCATCCACCCCCATCCGCCTCCCATTCCAGAATGCATGACAGAAACAAGAGGGGAAGAGAATCAGCCATTTGCCGTTTTCCATCTCATTATTGCAGCTCCATTACTACAGCATGTCGCTTCACTTAACAACTGCTAAATGACAAACAATCACCCAGCAGCCTGCAGACATTTCCGCATCTGTGCTCAATAAAGAACACACTACCATTAACAAACACAGAGCCACTGACTGGTCATCAGTGGCAATATAAGAAACACGCGCGCGCACATGCACACATATACAAACCATCTTAAAGATTAAATCAGTATAGACAGAGAAAATGCTCACTACAGACATCTACTCTCCATAAAGTTTTGAATTGACAGACGTGGTGAGTAATCTGACGTGTCTGACTGCGGCTGGTCAGCCCAGACAAACCCCCAATCAGGACGGCCTGATGGGAGCTGAGTTGGGTGATAAATGGCGTTTCCTCTGGAGAGCTAAGCAATTAACTCAGAACTCTATTTGAAGAAATGAAAAGATTGTTTCAAATTGAGGGAGAACAAGAACCCTAATCAGTTCAGTTAAGTTCGGTCAGACAGAGGCAGTTCCCTGCAAAGGTCACCTCAGGTCATCACACTAAAACCAGAACCGTCTAGTTTAAATCCCATTGCTCACAAAGTAAGTCAATCCGATTCTATACAGTCTAATTCATTCCAGTGCAATCCCCTGTGAAGTGCTGTTCAAACTTGTTAATGTTGTGCTAATAATTATTGTTAAAGTAAGTTTATCTTATTTTGTTATAAAAAAAAATAAAAAATTCAAAGTGACATTTGAGGGAGATTTCCACTTTTCCAGATTGGTTGCATCATTAAAAGCTATTTGGGCTTTTTGTCAGTCTGATCCAACCAGGAAATGCAGATAGATGAAGAAACGTATGAGAAACGTACATTAGAAATGACTTTCTAACAGTCATGCAAACTGTTGTCTATTTTAGCCAAGCAATCAGACAAATGGTGCATCCAGAATAGTTTTTTAATTGTTTTATTGACCATCAATAGTTAACTATCTGGGCATCACAGTGGCACAGTTGGTAGAGCTGTTGCTGGTTCTGGGTTCGATTCCCGGCCTGGGGTCTTTCTGCACAGAGTTTGCATGTTCTCCCTGTGTATGCTGGGTTCTCTCTGGGTACTCCGGCATCCTCCCACAGTCCAAAAAAAAACATGACTGTTAGGTTAATTGGTCTCTCTAGGAATGCGTGTGCATGGTTGTTTGTCCTCTCTGTCTTTGTGTTGCTCTGCGACAGACTGGTGACCTGTCCAGGGTGACGCCACCTCTCGCCTGGAACGTTAGGTGGAGATAGGCACCAGCAACCAAGGGACAAGAGTGTACAGAAAATGGATGGATAGTTAACTATCTAAGGTTCCCGTTTACATGGAGCCACTCTTCAGCTGAACAGCAACATTTTAGTTGAGACACCAGTGACTGGATTCTCTCACATCAGCATTTTCTAAATCAGGTCTGAGTGAAACTTTTCTGTAAAACCTCTCATGGAGGTGTGAAGCACTCCGTAGGTGTGACCCTACACATGGCCGTGGGGTTTATTCTACACATGGTGCTGTGTTGTGCTTACTGAACCTGTTCAGTTTCTGATGAGGAATATGTTACATGAGCACTTGGTTCCTGGGAGACAAAAATGGGTTACAGTTTACTGTGAGGTGGGAGCTGAGAGTCATAAGTGCATGTTAATTCAATGACATGCAAAAATCACAGTGCCACATAGTGGTCTGGCATAACAACTGCAGCTGATGCATGGTGGCACTGTGTAAATGTGGAACTTTTTCTCAGTCAGCATATGAAAATACAAGCAGTTTCCAGGCGCTCTAGTATAAGCAAAACTGGAGAGTCTTTACTTCAAAACAGTGATTAGATTCCAGATACAAGATTCAGAGAAGAACCAACAGCAAAGTCCTACAAGATGTCACAGCAGTTCATGTAATTGCTCTTTTTATAAACAAACAACTTTGTATTTTGTTTTTCATGGTTATCTACACTGAAGACATTGCCTGTCAACAGCCTACCACCCACCAACTGAAAGTTCCAGTCTAGATGGTGGTACAGTTGGTCCTACTGTTTTCCTAGCAGGAAGAAGGTCCTGGGTTTGAATCCCAGCCTGAGGTCATTCTTCATGCATGGGTTCTCTCCCGGTACTCCGGCTTCCTCACACAATCCCTTAAACCTGACTGGAAGGTTAACTGGTCTCTCTAAATAGTGAGCATAGACATTTATCTCTGTGTTGATGGACCGGTGACCTGTCCAGGGTGGACCCCGCTTCTCACCCGATGACAGCTGGTGATTAACACCAGCCCCCAACAACCCTACAACAAGCAGGTACAGACTATGGATGTCTGGCATGATCTCACCAGTTGTTAGATTCATCAAATGGAAGTTGCTAGGGGTGATCTACAGCAGGAACCATATTTATTGGTCATAACCTTAACATAGAACCCAACTTCAAAAATCTGACCTGTCCCTTTACACCAAAACAAAATGTAATAATATTGTGTTGATGCTAAATTTTTACTGTTAGTTGCCAATTTGTATATAAATATGTTCAAATCCTTTGGGATTAAAATGTTAATATTGACCACAGCATCACTATTCAGCATCAAAAGATACTTATTTGAAATTGGTAGATCAGCTTAGAAACAGAAAAAACAAATGATGATAAACAAGCATGCTCTTTCAGAATAAAAGCAGGAACACACACCAGTATATCCAGGCAGGCAGCTTTCAGAAGTGTGATCTGATCAGCGATGGTCAGCCCTGTAAAGCCAGGCACTCGTTTGGCAAACTCCACGATCTTGATAATGCACTTGGTGGCCAGCTCGCTGAACTTGTCCCACAGCCCCAGGTCCAGCCTCACACGGTGGTCTGCACTCGAGTTCTGCAACATACAAACAGAGGGAGTCAGGACAAGGAGCTGCCACTAACGATCTGCTCACTGCGCCCTCCTGGCTCTGCTCCACATCATAGTGATATACAGTCAAGAGGTTCCATACGACCAGAGCTCTCAGAAACACTGAGTCGGGTGGCGGCGCCCTGCAGTAATGAGGGTAACAGTGTCAGTGAGCAGGGGCGGGATGCAGAGGCACAGCAGTGACAGGTAGCAGTGAGCTGGGACTGCCATTAGTACAGCCATACAGCACAGAACCGACACAAATACAGGAGTGGAACTAGGGAGGCTGGAGATGACAAAGCTACAGTAAAGAAAATGAAAATAGTGGAAGCTAAATATTCTCAGACAGTTCAGTGAGAAAAACCGGGACGAGAGAGGAAAGGTAAGCTTTTAAAGGGGCAGTAAAATCAACATTTATTTAGCTTTACATCATGTTATAATGTCATTCCTTGATCAAAAACATACCAGGAGCGTTATATTGATTCTTTCGTGGATTTTGGGGGAATCCCTCAGTCTCTCATGGCAACCACCAAGCTCTTCAAAATGCCTGGCTGGACTTAGCTCCACCTTCCAGGTGCAGTTTCCAAGATTCTGAGCTTCTGCCTCACAAAGCAGCCTTTCCCCTTGTCTTCTAAACTCAGCTCCTTCAGACTAGCCAGTAGCAATTAGCAAACACCTGGTTGCACTGTGCATCTGCTGATCTCATAATAGGAGCTAATTCTCAGTGAAATGCTGGTAAAAACATTGTTAAAGGGTTTATAGATGAGCCATGTTGTGATGACTTCCTCAAGGTGGAGTTTCAGAAAGAGCAAGAGCTTCTTAAAGTGACAGAGGCCCAACTTGAAGGCATTACATTTTTTAAGTCATATTTGATATATACAGCATTTTCATAACAGCTAAAGTTGACATACTTACTTTATTGTGTTGTAAAATGGCACAATATGCCTGGAAAATACACCACGCTTTCACTTCTGTATTTAGTTTCTTGACAAAAGGCTATTTTCTAGATTCTAAGAATATTTAACCAGCGACATAGTCCATTCTTTGAACAGATTAAAGGGGCAGTATTATGTGTTTGATTTAGTAAATTAACATCTTGAAATCAGGCCTCTGTCACTTTAAAAAGCTCCTGCTCTTTTTATTACTCTGCCTTCAGGAAGTCATCACAACATCATTCCTCTTTTAATCATTTAACATTTTTACCAGCGTGACACTGAGAAGCAGCTCATACATGACGAGCTCAGCAGAGGCGCAGTTCCACCACATGTTGGCTAATTTCTGCTGGCTAGTCTGTAGGACTTTAGTGTGGGAGGGCTGCTCAATGAGGTGGCAGCTTGGAAGCTTGGAAACTACAGCTCTGAGGAGAAATCAATCAAACAGCTGCAGCTGATCCAGAACGCTGCTGCTCGCGTTCTCACTAAAACCAGGAAGATAGAGCACATAACCCCAATTTTAAAGTCCCTCCACTGGCTCCCTGTAGCTCAGAGGATAGACTTTAAAATACTGTTGTTAGTTTATAAATCACTGAACAGTTTAGCACCACAATACATTAAAACCTGCTGTTACTGTACCAACCGCCTAGAACCCTCAGGTCTTCTGGTTCTGCTCTGCATCCCCAGAACCAGAACCAAACGATGAGAAGCAGCATTCAGCTTCTATGCACCACAAATCTGGAACAAACTTCCAGAAAACTGTGAAACAGCTGAAACACTG
>CAEGAE010101818.1:0-31709 GCA_903067095.1 Girardinus metallicus | reverse complement strand
CAATGACACAGTGGTATTCCTTGCAGCATGAGATGGTGCATTGTCATGCATGAAGATGATTTTGCTACTGAAGGTACGGCTCTTCTTTTTGAACCATGAAAGAAAGTGATCAATCAGAAAGTCCATATACTTTGCTGAGGTCATTTTCACATCTTCAGGGACTCTAAAGGGGCCGACCAGCTCTCTCCCCATGATTTCGGCCCAAAACACGACTCCACCACCTCCTTGCTGACGTCACAGCCTTGTTGGGATGTGGTGGCCATCCACACCCATCCACTACTGTGTCCATTTGGACCATCCAGGGTTGTACAGCAGTCATCAGTGAACAAGTCTGTTTGAAAATTAGTCTTAATGTACAGCTGGGTCCTCTGCAGCCGTTTCTGCTTGTGAGCTCTGGTTGGGGATGGCCAAATAGCAGGTTCATGCACCTCAAGACTCTGGAAGGTCCTACACCTTGAGGTTCCAGAGGCACCAGCAGCTTCAAATAACTGTTTGCTGCTTTGTAAGGGCATTTTAGCAGTTGCTCTCTTAATCCGATGAATTTGAACAGAAACCTTCTTCATTATGCCTTTGTCTGCACAAACCCATCTTTGTTCTGAATCAGCCACAAATCTCTTCACAGTATGATGATAGTTCTTCAGTTTTCATTAAATATCTAATGTTTTCATGTCTTGTCCACTGCATTACACTATCTGATGATTTTTGGCAGCAAAGAGATCCTTTTTCTTTCCCATATTGCTTGAAACTTGTGGCCTACTTAATAATGTGGAACACCTTTCTTAAGTAGATTTCCTTTAATTGAGCTCACCTGACAAACTAATCAACCAGCTCTCTGAAATTAATTGTAGTGATTCAAAGAGCCCTGAGACACAATACCATCTATGAATTTAATAGCACACCAAAAAAATTAATCTTTATGACACTTAAATCCAATTTGCATAATAATTTGGAACACGGTGTAAAGGGCAAAAGAAAGGAGATGCCATGTAAATAATAAAAATATGTTGTCACAATAAAGAAAAATAAACTATTTGGCCTTTTGGTTACCAGAGGGTTTACAGTTAGGACTACTCAGACTGCAAAACTAAATTTTATTTAAATCAGACTACCTTAAGCTGCAAGTAACTTCCTCTTTTAATCATTAATGCCAACATGAGC
The DNA here is from genome assembly GCA_903067095.1 of Girardinus metallicus. Classification (NCBI taxonomy): domain Eukaryota; kingdom Metazoa; phylum Chordata; class Actinopteri; order Cyprinodontiformes; family Poeciliidae; genus Girardinus; species Girardinus metallicus. The sequence continues at coordinate 30,551 of CAEGAE010101818.1, read as the reverse complement.
CACCCAAACAAAATCCAAAAGAACAAAATAATTCCTGAGTTGTTGTCCTCCATAATTAATGGTCAGTAATATTTCTGAATGCTTTACCCGTCTGGACTTGGGTTCTGCTTTGTCAATTTGCCTTTTAACTACATTTCAGGTTGGGTTTAATTTTGCATTTTGGAGGTTTTGTATTTACTGATAATTTCTTTATGTCATTATTATTACTCCTTCCTATGTTGGTCTCAATGTGTTTTGCAATGCTGGTATGGTCTGAACTAGACATTGCATCTTAATTGATTCCTTCCTGCAACTGCAATACATTCTCTTAAAGAAAAACAATGGAAATCTCATTTTTCACCAAGTCCTATTTAGTCATTTCTTTGTCAGATCCTTTCACTGCCATGCTTTTTAATTCCATGGTGTTGCTAGTTTTTTCTTTGTCACTTCTCATTTTTTTCTTCTCTATTCTATAAGTTGTTCTATTTATATTTTTTTTTTCCATTGTGGGCTGGACAACAAAGTGATGCAATTAGCAGCACTTGCAGCAAGAAAGCTGTGGGTTTGAATCCTGGCCTTGGGTCTTTCTGCATGGCGTTTGCATGTTCTCTCCAAGCACTCTGGCTTCCTCCTGCAGTTCAAAACATGTCAGTTAAGTTGATTAGTCTCTCTAAATTATCCTTTGGTTTGAGCATGTGTGCATGGTTGTTTGTCTTGTTTGTCTCTGTGTTGGCCCAGCAATCTGTCCAGGATGTGCTTCTCACCCAAAGATTTCTGAGAAGCAACATACCCCCCCACATGCACACATAAAACATTTGCAGCACCACAAACATAAACCTTTCTCATCATTTATTCACACTGCAACGGCCCGAGTGACCTGAGTTTTCTCTAGCTGTATTTTTCCTAGAGTAACACGGCATTCTCCGATCCCGGCATGTGGCTGAGCAACGCCACATGCTCAGCTGGCTGAATGAAAGCCTAAAACACATTTGCTTTGCTTACAAAAAAAGACACATTTGGGTTTTTTGTAGCATATACTGGTATCTTAGATAGTTTAAGCTTGAATATCAATTTAAAAATGTATAAATGTTGCTAAAATAAATGTGTATCAAATATAGATATTAAATTGTTACAAGTGTAAAAATTTAACTATTACTTTTTTCCAAAGCAACAGGAAAAAATCATAAAAAAACAATTAGAACATATGTATTGTTTAAAACATTTCTGTAAATCTTATGGCACTGTGAAACTGTGATGTTTTTATTCAGGAGGGAAACACAGACATTATCCCCTCTGCAGCTCCATGAGAAATGTTTTGGAGGAGTCAAATTGAAGCATATTAGCTAAATTCAGATCCCATAAAATGTTGGATGTTCTCTTGTATCCAGAATCTCGTTCACTCATTCAAAATTCATATTTCATGAGGTGAAGTTTGAAATTCAGAAGAGCCAGTTAGCTTGTTTCCTCCTTTACCATCACAGAGTAGAGCAATATCCCAATCAACGCAAAACCCAAATCTGTCAATACTTATCTTTCAATCCTGCCCTCACTATTGATTAAGGCACCAAGACACTTAAACTCCTCCATTTACAATTGAGACAAATGCCCAACACAGAATAAGTACTTCATCTTTTTTCTGTAATGCCTTATGCAGAATTATCACCTTACTTCTTGGTAGGGTTGAGAACTGCCACAATCCTTTCTCTTAAGTTGCATGGGTTTTCAGCCTCTGGATTTTCAATTCAAGCTGTCATAGCTTCCTCTGGGCACATGGAATAAATATTTTAGCCGACTCTTTCTATTAACAGAAGCAGCTCTGACCTTGCTTGTGTTTGCGCTTTGGGCTGCTCCCCGTAGATATGTGAGATTTCTCTTAAAAATAAAAAAAATAAAAGAGTCTTGGTTCCTTCCCATAAAAAATTAGGCTAAAGAGTCCTAGAGAGATATCGAGAAGGTCAAATAATGTCAAATTGCAAAGTCAGGTTATGTTACAAGACTCTTTTGTTATATACTGGGATATTTATGATAACCAAAACCCATTGCTTCTTTAAATTGTTCTATAATTTCTTATTTACATCTTTGGAGTATTTGAATATAGTGAACGTAAAATAAATTACTTTTTTGTATTTACTGAAAGGCAGTATAATGAGAGAATGTTTTTGTACATTTTTAAACATTCTCAATGTTTTTTCATTATTTCTAACTGATGTCTTTAGATGTTGCTTCAGTATGTCCACAAATGTGTGTCTCCCTGTGATATTTTGTGAAGTGCACAAGTCCCTTGTGCAGTAAAACACCCACACAATGTAATATTGCCTCTCACCTCACAGTTGGGATGCTGTTCTCAGGATTATAAGCCTTTTTTTTCTTTTTTTTTTCTTCAAACGTCATAGTGGTCATTAAGGCCAAGCACTTAAAATTATTTTTTTGTAAAACCATAGGACATGTTTCAAGAATTTAAACTTTTAGTCCCTGTGTTTATTTGCTAACTGTTTTTAAGTCCCTTTTGGAATAATAGCTTTTTCTTTTCTGGGTGTCATTCCAACCTATTTAGACACACAACTTGCATAACTCTGATCATCTTCAGTCTTCAAAATGTCTTCAGACTTTGCCTTGAAGTGGATTAGAACATTTTGTATAAAAATATATTCATCTCTGCAACCCAGTACTCTTCTTGTTCCTAAAAGATGTGACGCATGAACATTCCTGTATTGTGTGCACATGTACATAATTGTTTGAACAGATGGATGTGGCACCTTTGGGCATCTGAAAATACTATTAAAATTATTATGAGGTTACCTTGCAATATTTTGATCAAGTAAATTATATCCCTTAATTCCAATTGTCTTAGAAAAATTGGAGGGAAGATTAGGCCAACAGAGTTGGAGAGCATACAACTGTTTAGAGAGCACCTCTTTTACACTTGCAATCAATTGCATGCTCAATTTTTTGAAGATTCCATGTAACATGCTCACTTATTGCGCATACAATTTTTTATTTTATTTTTTTTTGCTCACACAATTTAAAGGTCTCTATTTGGATTCTTTCAACATCCGCTCTTAAGATCAGAGAGGACACAGAAGCACTGATTCCATCCAGAGGAGCAGTCCCCTAAAACTCGCAATCCAAAAGAAAATTAGGGATTAATTTATATGACCCTTCAGCAGAGGAAAGTTTGTCTCCAAAAAGTTGTTTTAGATAAAACAAAGAGTTAAGAGTTGGTAACTTTACATCAGACAAAATTGGACAGCATGTTTTTAATAAATACTTTATAGTTACACTCAGTGTTTTAATGGTGCTTAGTAGTTCTGTGATTGAGGTAAATCAGTTGTTAATGATATATAGGTAGCACACAATCCTGGAGACATTTTTCTTTTTGAAAGCTAGTAGAATCATGTATGTTTTTTTTATTCTTTTAAGCAATTGACCTGACTATGTATGTTGCATGACAGTTCAATGGATTGATAGTAGTAATGTAATGCATACCACATACAGTAACTGGCTCAGGCAGATGCAGTTAAGCAGATTCAGCTGCAAGATATATGATATCTGGAATGGATGAGTTAGGTTTCATTATATATAAAGCAATTATGTACTCTTTTATATTTAAGGGTAATCATAAAGTTGAAATTTATTGATCACAGCAAGAGAAGAGCTGGTTTTACATATGTTTAAATAAACCTCATATTTATTATGGAGAGATTGCGTAAATATTTTTTGTTGTATTTATGTGTGAATTTTATATGCGCTACCTCTGCCCTTGAAAAATTATCATGGTATCTGGCTCTCGTCTTTCATTGCAAGTTATATAAGGTTATCTATAGACAGTGCATAAAAATGTATGGTTGTGAGCTTGAGCATGTCTGATTGTCTCACTTATATCTGTGTTAGGTCTGTGATGGATTGTAGCTTAGTTATGAGCACCAGTGCTTACTGATTTATAAAATTTTCCTTTAAGAAAAGGGTTTTCATTTCTCCCTAAGACCTGCTCTTCTTTGCATGATCACTATTTGTTTCATAAATATTAAGTGAAATAAAAATGACAGTTATTGTCACAGGCTGTCTCTTCCCACTGAGGTGAATTATGGACAAAATGAGCTCATAACATGGTGTTTGCAAAACTCTGCAGAAGCCGGTATGCTAAGTTTCCAACCTCCTGCTTTCCAACATACTTTCTCCTTACTGGAAAAATTGTGATATCAGCTTTTCCAGTCATGGAAAATTTATATAAAAATTTTTCCTTACTGGACAATACTTTTGTCTTGGGTGGACATTGTGCTATGTATTGATGCCTGAGTTTGACATTCCAATCATAATGTTGTAACTTTTCCCCCAGCTCACTCTTGTCCTTGGTTTTTTCCTTTTAATCTTTTTTATATATATATTTCTCAACTTTGTTCATGGAAGTGAATTTAACTATCATGAGCCTCAAAACAGCTGAAACGGGAAGAATTTTTATACAATTATACACACATTTAAACCTAACAAGTTTTTGTTAACATTTAAATATGAAAGTAATTATATCTTCCTATGAACACACATTTTGTATAGGCACACTCTCTAGAAAATACTAAATGTCCCTGTTTTCATTTAAATATTTTAGTAGAATATATGTCATAATCATTTTTTTCTGTTCATAAAAAATTCCAGCCTACACAATATTTCGTACCTAAGTTCATCATAGATAAGGTTTTTAATTCCCTCTTTATTGAAATGACACATTACACCATTCGTTACTCGTTTTATAAGTACATGTTTTATATACACCTATCCAACAAAAATTGGATAGGTGTAGCAGTTAAGAAAGTGCTTTGTGTGGCATATTACGCATCAGGTATTTTCTGCCAAATATATAGAAAATATGCAAGTAGTAAATGTAGTAAATATGTGAAATGTACCCCACCTGACAAACTTAATGTCACCTGGCTGACCATTTTACGAACTTGTCTCTGCAGATGCACTGTAATTAAAAAGTTGGGTTTATTTATTTAGGACAATCACCAATTTGTTGTCATACAAATCTAAATGATGGAAGCATAGTTTGCTTGCAAGCAATTGCAATTTGGTAAAAATGAGCTGCAGTTAGAAGGTGTCAGCAAAGAGAGCACAAGCTGACAAAATGAAGGTGGTAAATGTGGCTGCAGAGCACAAGGAACCACTGGCCAGCTTGAGAGACACATATAAGTGAAAACACTGCTTATTAAGGCAGCTCTTTGGGGCACTATACTGTGTTGTTTTTTGGCACAAGATATGTTAATTACTGTTGATTTATCAGTTCGAGAGTTTCCAGTTTCGTTCCAGTCCCCATGTTCCTCATCACAAACCAATTAAATGTGTTTCATTTTGGATGAGGATTTCTAAAATCCATGCTATGTTCTAACGTATGACCATTTTACAATTAGCTTGAATGTTCCTGTAGCATTCGATATATGGATCAAATGTTTTGCTGCATCTTTAAAAAATAAAATTAAACAAATTCAATGGAGAATACAAACAGTAGAAATGGCAGTACTCTAAAGAACTCTTGGCAGTTGGCTCGTTTGACAAGCTTGTGAAGCTTGTTTTATGAGGCAGATCTTTAGGTTTTTAAGTAACATATTTCAATAAAATGGCACGAGTAATGGCTGATCAGAACATGTTGTAGAGGATAAATTACTTTTAAACTTTCGAATGATTTGAGAGAAAAGCCTTCCTTCTAGCTTAAATGTTCCTCTATTTTCCTCCAGTTCCAGGAGAAGCTCCATTAAGCCAATAATGACACTAAGCTTTTAGGTGTAATTTATGTTATCAAATCAACACATCACAAGGTTAGGGGATGGGAGAGGAAACTGTGTCCTACTTTTGAGACATGTAGTGATAAATTACAGTACATGAAGGTATAGAACAGTTTGCAAAAAGGATTAAAGTAAATGTAAAGGACACAATGTCATCTTCTCACAGCATAGCATGAAATCAAATGTGAAGCTACTAAATAAGCAGCAGTAATAATATAAAAAACCCTTCTTATTCCAAAACCAAGCGTGAGTTTTACTGTTCTGTTCTGAAAAGGCAGAGAGAAAAAAATTTAGAAAAAAAAAAGTTAAACAAAGCAGAGAATAATCAACTATATAATTCAATGTTTCTGATTTATCAGTCAGATATTAAAACCTGAATATGTCACAGACAAAAGTAAAGAGCTGAGGAGACAGTAACATCACTGTATTTTGTCAATCTGTGTTCTGTCATTATCACAAGTACAATATTGTCTGTGTTGTGATTAATTGTACACATCTCAGCACAAAAGGAGCATAGGTAAGCACACTCAGACTCTGTTATGCAAATGCTCAGAGAAATACTCTGCTTTGCAAACCTAAGTCACGTACACACCCCCGTCGCACACACGCATACAGGCCTTACAAGGTGAGAAATTCTAAAAGACACACACACATACTTTATAGTCGTATGCAGCCTCACTTCAGTTCACAGTATTTCTTTATTTTTCACCAAAGCTTTGAGCTCAGTTATATGAAACTGTGTAGAAAGGCAATTAAAGTTTAAGTCAGCCAACATGAAACAAACCAGAAAATACAGAGAAGCAAATGTTCTATTAATTAAATAAAACCTTATAAACCCCAGGGAGTAATGAGTATATAAAAAATGCATTTATTGTTGTAGCTGAAGAAGATTTTTTGTGTAACCTGAATGAGGTGCAGGCAGGTAATTCAACTGTTTTTTGTTGTTTTATTTTGAGGTTGTTTTTGCCCCACGTTCTGCGCTCAGGGTTATAATAAGAAATGGATTTTTTGTTTTACAAGAATGTGTAAAAGCACTTTGTAAAAACTTGCAGAGAGATCTCTTCGTAATTAGTTTTCTCTGTCGTCCTTTCTCTTGATTGAGTGTTAATATAGTTTACATCTAGTGTTTTGTTGACATGTGAATCCTGGATAATAAACCCTGGATTTTATCCACCAGAAGTGACGATGTTGACTTCAGCTGTAATACAATTTCTAAAAATGCCCTGAACGATCATTTTTAGAAACAGACCATATTATCTCTGTACAACAAAGTTGGTACCTTTGTAGCACAATGTGAAAATACAGTGTTTTGAAAAAGTGTTTATTTTTTCAAAGTACATCCACACACTTCAATGTATTTATTAGAATGTAAAATATAAATACTTCTGTGATCCAATTTGGAGTCAGCCAACCAAATACAGCATATTTTAAGACAATCTGAAAAAACTAAAATTAATTTCCCAAAAATTCTATTAAATGTTTAATCTGCAAGATTGATTTCATGACTCTTATGAAATTCATCTGTCGGAAGTACACATCTGCACACCAACAAACCCAATCAATTTATCACAGCAACAAAATCCATGTGCCTGACTTAATTTATGGGTTCAAATTATTTATCACTCAGATTTTCTCTTTCTTTTTTATCTCTGTTTTTCACTTATTCCATCCGCATCAACAGAAATAAAGCTATAAATTCACTGTGACTATTTTATTTTTTGATATTTATGAAAATAAGTATGTAAACAAAAAGATCATCCTTAATTAATTTTATAACCACTGCCTATCTCAGTGTATCTTAATAAGTCATCCAAATTTTTTTAATTATGTTTCCATGCCCTTCACCTCATCTTAATTTAAACAATGTGCCCAATCACAAAGCGTGTCCCAGGCTTTTTCCTTTGATAAAGATGAGCTTTGGGTACTAGGTTCTGAATGATCACTTGTCTGATATTAAGCCTTCTCAGAGAGCCACTTGCTATTTGACCAGCTGGAGTGCTAAGCATCCAGTCCTTCAAGACTTTAATCTCTTTTGGTTCAGCCTTTCAAGTTCTCTGGAATGTGATTTGGATTATTTGTTTTTGGCAGTTTTCCTGTTTGCTTTGTGTCATTCCTTTGGATTTTGATGACGAGGCCATATAAACACCTAAAATCCTCAGAGTTGGACCTTATTCTATGGGAGCTACAAGTGGAAGTAACCACTTTAACATAAAATGTTGGTGGTGAGACATTGCTTATTTAGGAATTGCAAACATCAGATTGTCAACATTCTGGCATTACAATTCAATTGCCAGTATCTCACAATGCTACTCATATCCCCCAAAGTTTTTTGACATTTGTCAGGTTAAAACCACAACATTCAGTACATTTTACTGGGATTTTAAATGAATGTATGATTATGAGGTAGATTGAAAAGATAACCAAGGTTTTTAAATTTTAAAAATTATGGTGGGCATATGTTTTCAGATCCCCGAGTCAATAATTAATGGGTCCTTTTCTTCAATTTTGGCAGAAAGTTTCTTTGGGTATGTCTCCAACAGCTTTCCACATCTAGATACAAACATTTTGCCTGTTCTTCAATGGAACTTGCACAGTCTCTGTCAGGTTGGACAGGGAGCATGTATTTACTGAGTTGTATTTAGATCTGAACTTTGCCTCTGCATTCTTAGCAGACATGCATGAATCTACATCCAAGGCACCTTTTCCTATTTTTTCAGATTCAAGTGTGTTGAGCTAATAGAATATCTAAAACATGGAAAACATTGAGAACTGGAGTTGGACACTCCTGATCTAAATCATTCCATGGTAACTCTGGTTTTCTTTGAAATGTTGTTGTCCAGCTAGAAGGTGATGCTCCATCCCAGTCCCAAGTGTCTTCCAAACTTCATCAGGTTTTCTTCCTGATTTGCCCACTATTTAGCTTTGCACTTCTCCCAATCAGCCCTGGCATACACGTCACCCAGCAAGCTTCCTTGTTGAAAAACATGCCCAAAATATGATGTTGCCACTACCAAGGCAGCACTGTCTTTGTGTTGGTGATTAAAGGTGTTTGTTTTTCTACACACACAGTATTCTGCATGTAGGATAAAAAGTATCTTCTTCTGGATCCTTCATGACTTACCTACATGGTTTGTGGCAAACTTGAATCTTTTAATAGTTTATTTTCAACAATAGCTATTTTTTGTCACTCTTTCATAGAAGTCAGATTTGTGGACTACTGAACAAATAGTTCTTCTGTTGTCACATTTTCCACCTGAGTCTTGGATCTTGGCAGCTCATCTAAAGTTACAATAGCTCTCTAATTAATGCTCTTCTTACTTGGCTTGAGAGTTCATGGCCATGTCTTGGTAGGTTTGTAATTGTACCATTCATAGAACAGCTGCCAATCAAAGAATACCTGTATTTGTATTGAGATTAAATTACAACCCGAGTGATTTTAATAATACAGTGACATATGAAGCTGTTGTTTGCAGTGGATTCATGGGTGTCAGAATCAAAAGGGTTAAATGCAAATTATATCTCATTCTGTTCAAGTTTTCATTTCTTGCTTTTTCTAAAACTACGTAGTCTTTTCCTTCCACTTCACAAACGTCTTCTACTTTGTGTTGGTCTGTCACGTAAAATCCCAATAAAATATATTGAAGTTTGTAGCTACAGTGAAAATGTTTAACAGTTTGTACGGTGTGCTCTCAGCACAGCTGTTTTAAATTTTAGCTTCTGCTATTGACTTGGTTTTATTTGAGCTAAAACACAAAAAATACTGTGGCTTATTCATCCATTTCCTAATCATTGCAGTTTTGTTTGGGGGGGGGGGGGGGGCAGCACATCTCTAGAGGTCTACTGTGATTTATAAACTACGAACACTTGATGTGTGAAAAAACAATTTAGGTGATTGAATCCCTATTCAGGCAAGCAGCTGCTGTAAAATAATTGCAGTATGAAATACTGGCAAAATAGAGGCTGTCATGATTGCATTACAAGCTTGCAACTGAGTCTCCAACATCAGGAGTTATTCCTTTAGTATAGATTGGAGTTTTTATCAAGCTATCAAAGCAGGGGGATTGAGGAGAATGAAGCACAATACTTGTTTGCAAGGACTGACACATGAAAAGAGATCCAAGCAACATATAATCAAATATTTATTCTGTACAAGCAGCTCACTGCTTGTATCAGTATTCAACTTAACTTCAATAACACAAAGAAAATTTGCTTAACAGAGGAAACAGCCATTGGCATTATCTAACACATATTACTATGAAGTCAATATTGTTGGAAAAATGTTCTGATAATACTTTGGCAGATAGATTTTTTTATTCATTCATTCAGTTTTTATAACATGATACAAGCCCTTTCCTCTGCACAAACTGGGGTGTTGTGGAGGACGTTGAGGAGCTGATGCAACAAACAGCTTTTGTTTAACAAAAATGACAACATAGAAATAACAAAGCAGAAACAGAGAGATCCAATTTTTGGAATGTGAAACTAAACTGGAAAGTGACATGAGCAGAAAAGGACAAAGCGACAACAATTTTAAGCACATGTATGCAGTGGAGAAAGAAATTAGCTTTTTAGGACATAAATGTTGATAAATCATCAGTGGGACAAGAAATGGCACCCTGGTGTTAACACGACCCACTACCATCAGATTACACAGATTATCTTCTCTAGCAACTTTTCACAAGATTAGAGCATGTAAAGTGAGGGATATTTTGACTATTATCCCAGGTTCCTTCTTCCCCTCTTTTGGTCTCTTCTCTTCATGTCATTCCATAGGTTTTCTTTTGGACTTGGTTCTAGGGTGTGGAAGAATGCTAATTTTGTTGCTCATGAACTACTCCTATGTTCATTTAGATATGAGACTGAATGGTGATTGAGTACATACTGGTTATATTTGAATTAGTGCTTTCCCACATATTTCCCCTTTAAAGGTACCAGTAATGTCACCAGTGATTTTGCCAAAAACTCCTAAAAAATAAGAATTTCTTAACATTACTTTTATCCACTGAATAGATGCACTGAAATTAAAAGTTGGAGTTTATGACTTTGCTGTTGTGAGAAACATTAATTAATGTCGGTAGGTTTTGTAGATTTTTACTAGAGGGTGCCAATAAATGTGGCCACTAATACATGTAATAACAAAACAGAACCCAATTAAGAAGGAGGAGTGAGAGTGAGGAACTTGAATCAGTTTTGTCAATAGAGGATGAAGGATTAATTAACTGACAACAGGGAGCAAACAACACAATAGATATGACCAAAACTCAGCACATGAACATAACTTGCAAAATATGAAAAACAGAGAAGGAAGCAAAGCCCTATAATCTACTCCTACTAAATCTAGAACCCACCACCCTGTAAGTCTGGAGGATTTGTAAGTAATTACTCTGGGTGTAGTTGATTTTGGATCAAACATCCTTCAGCAAATACTTAAGACTGTAATCTGTTTCAGAATAATAAGCAACACATCATGTATCTCACAGAAAGACTTTTCTATTGTGTCATGTATGTTTTACAGCATAGATGTCTGCTAAGGATGTTCATTTGGGTGTAAATGGACATTAAAGATTTCTGTTTCAGAAACTGTAATACATAGAAACAAAGACTAGGGCCTGTGTTTCTTACTTTGAATGCCACTTGTTTTCTCTCTCTTAATAATAAGCTCTTTATGATCCTGAAACATGCTGTTTCCATATCTCCAAAACCTTTAGAAGACTTTCCTCTGGTAAGCAGCTGATCTGATCTGCCTTTCATTTGCTCTCAAGTGACTCATGTTTGCTTTATTGAACTACTTGAACTAAAATCTCTCATTTGACATGAAAGCTGTTAAGCCAGAAGGGCAGAAAAAGCTCTTTGTGACAGTAATCCAACATTTTCAGATCTGGCATCAACAGCCAATGGCTTTCCTAAAACTATGAATAATGTCTGGCTAGTAAAGTGCTACTGAATTCTTGACCAGATGGACACAACCAGGCAAATTGTGTGTCTTTCTACTTAAAACAAAGAATGTGCAAATTGCTAAATGTTTATCATCAGGTAAAACATTATTAATTAATAACTGAATGAATTAAACATCATAGAGGATTCTTAAATCCCAAACTGAAACAGTGCCTTTCAATCTTCTCTGGTAAGGTAGCTCATCCTGACAACCTGTTCTACAGCAAAACATACAAATATCCCTTTGTAATGTATTACATACTTATTATGTTTAACATACTTTTTGAATGTGCTAATTAGTTTTGCCTCAAGTTACTTAAGATATCTGCAAAGCAAGATTCTTTAGTACTTCCTAATACGGAGCAGCCATTCAAAAGTACAGTTGAAGCCAATTTAAGAAACAGAAAATTCCAAAATACACGAGAGGAGAAAAAATATCACATCAATAGACTCCGGATGGAATTAGAATCCATGACCTTTTTACTGTGAAGCAGCAGCTCAGTAGGCAGCTCTCCCATAACAAACTGACCTCAGACCAAGAGTGATTCAGAGATGTATTGAAATTAGAAAAGGCAAGTTATTGGGAGGGCAAAGCAATAAGTTCTTCAATATTTACATATCCATAGATATTTATACTTTAACTAAAACTGTAACAAGACAGCTTGCATGGAGGCTGTTGGATCTTAATGCAGCCTTCCAGTGATGGATCCAGCCAGAAGAAAGTACAGGAAGCCACATCTGGGTTCATGGATAAATGCAGAGATGAATGGTAGACAGACATGAAGGTCTGGCTTTCTCAGTTCCATGCATTATAAACTGGTGATAGTATACACTTCTGTGGTCCCTGACAGCCTGTAAAGCTAATTCAGGCGCTGATATATGGTAAATGGTCTGTACTTGTACAGCGCTTTATCAAGATCAGAGGACCCCAAAGCACTTCACACTACATTCAGTCATTCAAAGATTCACACACATATTCACACACTATGTGTATGGATAGCGATGGATAGGTCCTCATACATTTTATTACCGTGTCTCTCTGTTTTCTACTTCTTTGATTTTATTATTGTATTTTAGTAACAGGTTCAGTCAACAGCTTTTTTCCATCTGCCTTCCCCTTTGAAGCATTATTACAGAAACAGAACAGCAGGAAAACTTATGGTTCATAAGTTTATTGTGGCTTGTTCTTGTGACAGCAGGAGGCATTGCTGCTGCTTAAATGGCGGTATATGACTCTTGGGCCTTTTGAGATTGACTACATGTCACCGTGGCTAGACCACAAAACTGTGATTGAAATTAAATGAAACTGGAGGCCAGAGCAGACTGTCGTATCAAATTTAAACACTGGCAGAGGGTTGTTTTGCAGTTTTAAATTATGAAAATACATTGGAACATCATGTATTTGGAATTATTTAGCTTGGATTATTTACCCTTTGACTTTGAGTTACCATCAAGGTCACAGAAGCAGGCCTTGTGAGAAACAAAGAAAAGGAGGACTTTTAGAGAGTCTAACGGTGTCTTAAGAATGGAAGATACCAGAAAGACTGGCAGAGAGGAGAGACATCCTCCATAAAAAGGATAGAGATGTGCCAACAGTAAGCGCTTCTCCTCGGTCCTGTTTGGTTTTTTGTCCTTTTCTTCTTCATTTTATCTTGATTGCTTTCCCAGATCAAATTTGATCTATTTCAGGAAGACTCAAGAAGTAAAAATTTCCTGGACGTATTCTATTTTTTAAGATGGTGTAATTTTTATAACTGACACCATGACAAGACCCAATATAACACAATACACCACAATAAATTGCTGAATGGCTTAACACCAAATTATATTAAAGATCTGCTGTTGTTGTATCAACCCTCCAGACCACTCGGGTCTTCTGGTTCTGGGGTTGCAGAGCAGCAACCTTATTCCAAATTGTATTATATGAACTCTTTGAAAATTCTTCAAAATTCTTCACACAAATACCCCATTATGTAAAATGACAATGTTGAAGAGTTTCCAGTTTTTGAATTGCTGAAATGAATAAACTTTTCTGTACTTTAATCTATTGATATTGCGAAAATTTCAATAGAGCCCATTTAACATTTTTAAACATAGTAGGCCACCTGTCACAGGAAGAGCAGTTTGTGACATTAGGATACAAACTTAATCAACTGGGCCCATATCCTCAAAGATTCTCAAAGACCTCCTATCTTAGTCTAAACATTCCTGCCAAGGAGTCCTAGATTAAGAGTGATTCATTGAGGTGTGAAGAGCAAATCTATTTTATCGAACACGCTTTACTTTAACTTTTGAAACAACGCAACGTGCATATACAGCCTGTGGTATTCCTTGTCCATTCGAATATCGTATAAATAGTCATGGAAGGCCAAAAATGCCTGAGCTATTTTTTGGTCCCAGTCCAGGCCTGCTGAGTAGCTAGTTGTTCTGTTGCACTACTGTCATCGCAGACAAAAAGATCTTTTCAGATTAACCCAAGAGTTTGAGATTGTTCTTTTTATTAAAGTCTTAAACAGAAGCCTGACAGCCTTGGGAAGGACAAAGGGTTCTCAATCCATTTAGACTGCAGTGGAAATTATAAAAGCTATATCAGCACCATCATCTTTTTTAATTTCCAGCTGTAGCAGCATATGCTAAGCTATAACTTAATTACCCATCAAGTTACCCATAAAGTGATTTGAGACCTGATCTTTAATGACACAGAAAATTCTCACTTAAGGCTCAATGTATGCCTCTCACTGATAATAACTATGCGTTGTCATGCATCCCTCTGAGACACATTTTCTTTTAAAGTTTAGTTTTAATGACTTTAAGCCTCTTCTCTCAAAAAGACAACACCTGTTTGAAGTTTTAAATTTCTTCCAAAGTCCTGAGCAGTAAACATTATTTTGTTAATGTTAACTGGTGAGAGAAAGGAATATCAACTTTGCTAGGAGTTGCAAAGGGCTTTTGAGGTTGAAGGACACATGAATAAAAAAGGCAACCATCATTACTACAATGCATGAAATTGCTTCTTTGGTTGAGTGAGCTTTTGTTCCTGAAGAGTTTCTTGCTTAAACTAGCCATACACTACTCATTAAATGGTTACTGTTAATATAATATCAATGTAGGTTTTACCTTCCAGTTTGAACCAAACTTTGTATTTCTGAAGGTAACAACAATAAAATTATACACATTTAATATTACTGCTATTTTTAGGATGTTCAAAGAGAATTTATTATTTCTTGATTATATTTCAACATGTATTCAGTGTCAATCCTTGAGAAAGTTTTCAGTCTGGTTTTATGTTCATTAAAAAATAATCATAAGCATGAGTCACTACTAGTAACTAAATATGTTTTAAATATTATTGTGAAAGTAACATAATATGCCTACTAACATTAATAAATGATCAAATAAGCTTGATTTTTAATCTTTTGGCACATCATCATGTTGTAACAGAATTGCACCTAGCTACTCTAAAATAAATCCATAAATGTTCCTTTTTATCTCAGTAAACCTTGTTGTAATATGTTCATTATAAAGGAAAAATTTGCAATCATTAGTTTAGCTACCTTAAATAAGATGATTTTTTTTTACAAGAATTCCTGACCAGTCTGTAAATAATGCAAATTGGATGATCTGATTTTGCTGATAGTCGAGTTGTTTATGACAATATACGAGGGAAGATGTCTTGTCTTCTTAGTTAATCTGCACAGAAAATCAACTTCACATTAATTATATCTACTAGAGTGATACTGCAGCTTACTGATGTTAATGAGTAAGGCTGACAGATAAAAGGCTGTAATAAACTCAGCATGCAACCATGAAATAGTAATATATTTATGTTTTTAATAAATATTATTAGCAGCATAGTTAGCAGCATAATTAGATTATTCGACATTTAATAAATTATCTCCGTGTTTGTTTTCAGTTTTTATAATCAAGGACAAATTTAAGGAGTTACTAAATAATTAGTTTATTTAGTAACTCCTATAATGGCGTTACTGTTCTGTTTTTCGACAGTCTTGAAACGCCACACTTACGTCACCGTGACAAGGTGCTTCGTCATCACGCAACCCAGGAAGTGCTAAGCCGGATAGCTTAGTTTTGTTTTGACAATGATGGAGGAAGAAGAATTTGAATTTACCGAAGATTTAGAGGCAATTTTGCATCTAACTCCAGAGGTGCAACTAGCCATTGAACAGGTAGCCGTTTGGTCCCGTTAATTTAACAGAAAACACATTATTTCCGCTGTTGATGTTATGTAGATTCATCTGTTAGCAGGCTAACTCACCGTACGGGTATACCGCAACATAGCTAGTTAGAATTAACTGGTTAGAATTTCAGCCTGAAAATGAGATGCAATGTGCACAGGTAGACCTTTCGTTTAGTTAGTTAACTAAATACCGTTTGTCTTTGTAAGGTTTTCCCCAGCCAGGACCCTCTGGACAGAGCAGACTTCAATGCTGTGGAGTACATCAACACACTCTTCCCCACCGAGCAGGTACAGTCATTTTGTTCCAAGTCGACACTGAAACGAAATGGTACAGGAATAATAATCCTTAAGAAATGTAGTCATTGTTTTTGATAAATAACAAACATCTTGAAATTTATAATATGTGGTAAAATATATATTTTTTTATTTTATATGGCTCGAAATATAGAAATGAAAGCAAAAAATGTCTGCGCAGTAAAAGTTTAGAGGTCACATATGCAAGTGTAACATTTAATCTGTGAGTAATCTGAAGCATGAATTGGTTTATCAGATTGTAGGGTTTTTACGTCTCTGGAGCGTCACACAAGTGTATCGTCTGTAAAATGACAATATGGAGTTATTGGCAGCAACGGCTTCGCCAAATTGAACAGTTGTTGCTTCTTCGAAGATAAAAAACAGTGAGAGAACTTAAAGTGAAAAGTTAGCAAAAAACCCTCCAAAGTTGTATTTGTAAGTCAAGTTAACACGTGTAATGTTTATTAACTTATTTTAAAATAAACAAAACAGTCTGTTTCTTTAGCATTTTTATAATGTTTTTGTTTATATGTTATTGACACAGATTGAATAATGTTTGGTGGAGCTTGATGAAACTTTAGAAAAAGACATTGTCAGATGTGGCACATATGTCCTTAAAATAATAGTAGTCCCACTGTTGCACAGATATTAGGAACTAAATAAGTAAACAGAGTAGCTCCACTAATGTAAAGTTAACATACATGTGGAATTATAGTGATTCATAAAGCACAAATTGTCCATACCCACTGGAACTGAATCTGTCCTCAGAACAAACAAGTACTCATAAGGGAATCGAATAAATGATCAAAGTTTTTACTTATTTGTATTATCTTGTTATAACACAAATTTATCAATCAGCCTTTTTATTGTTAATTAAGCAATAGCATAGCTAATTATTTTTTTTTGCCAGATTTGAAGAATTATTAGATAAGTTTTTTTATAACATAATGAATGCGTATGTATATTCCGCCTCCATCAGGGGTCAGTGTAATCCTATATTTCTTTTTTTATTATTACTTTATTTGTATGTACTTTTAAATAAGGTATATTAATTGATGGCACTACAGCAACTACATTAAGTTCTATATAAGTGAAAAATATACATTTACACATATCTGTAAAAGTGTTAAAATGATTGCTTTTCCAAATTGTTGAATTCACCTTTCATCTTAGTCATCTTATGTTTCATGTTTATATCCTGTAGCTTAAATATACATTTAGTGTGTGCATATTGACTGTTCACTTACACATTAAGTGCAGACTACAATACTTTGTAAAATGTAACGCAAAGTAATTTGTTCATTTTAATATTACTATAAGAGATTAGTCAAAGAAAGCATTTTTTTCAAGATGAAGTGATCACTGAAAATTGATAGTGGAAATACTGAAGGAAAACCTTTCTACCAATAATAAATAATGAAGTGAAACATGATGGTCTCAAAGTGAGTGGATGATTATTTCATGTTTTTATGACATCCTGTCTTCGTTTATCCCCATTAGTCTTTGGCGAATATCGATGATGTTGTAAATAAAATTCGACTAAAGATAAGGTAAGTTTTATGTTAACTCTTTAGGAACTATAAATAGCAATATTTTTTTTATCTACTTTTTGTGTAAAATGGTACTTTCTTTACCATAAATGTTCACAGTACAATAAAGCAACAATTTTCTCAAAAATGGTCCAAAGTTATAGTTCTCTCTGTCTGCATCAATTAAGGTCTTCAAATGCAGTAAAATCCTACTGGTATTGGATAAAGTTAAAATGTTCATTTACTCATTTATAAGAAAGTATTGTACTTCACTAAGTAGTATTGTCCTTTTAATTTTGTTCGCATGTTTCTACAAGATCGTTTCAGAACAGTGCAGTCCCATCCAATGTTTAAGAGAAATAATCTCTGATTCTGTGTTATTGCTTAAATTGTTTCTTCTTGAATTCATCTACGGATAATTATACAGGAACCTCAAGGAGCATCAGTGTGATAGAACAGTAAATATTTACATTTAGTGACATCACTCTTTGTGTGCATTAGATAGAAAGTGTTACACAGCCCTGCAATTGAACAGGATTTCACTGTTTATTCAGAACATTGACAAAATGATTACACAGGTCATATTTTAAACTTTCTTTTGTATCCTCATATTAGCAATGTTGGCATTATTTACACTAACTGGTGTGTCTGTTTCCTTTAGACTAAGTTGGCCTTTACCTTGACTGTGATATTTTTAAACGGCTGCCAACATTTCTTCATCCATTATGTTCCATAGGCAACAGAATTGAACCCTTCTGCCTAATTCTGCAATACTTAAAGCTTCTTGTTTTCTACTGTTGTTATGGTTGACATGCCTCCATGTTTCCATTCTAGAAGCTTCTTACACACTTTTCTGATTTTATTTTTTACCCACCTTGCTGATACTGGGGAAAAAAAAAAACTGAGTTATTTCTCCCCAGGAACAACTTCTGCTCTGAGAAGAATAATTGTCAGTGCTACCCGATAGCTTTTATGTATGGTGTGTTCACTGATCTTAAAGAGTTGATTGTTTTAATGTAGATCAGGCAGTCTACAATCTAGTTTATACTCCAATGCACATCTAGTTCATGCTTGCAGATTGATTGCTCAGCGTCATTTACCTAATTTTCTGCTCTATATTTAACAGGCGTCTTGACGATGATGTCAGGACGGTAGTGAGAGGTCAGACCAACGTGGGACAGGACGGCAGACAAGTAAGTTGAACTGCAAGTCCTGCAATGCCATTGAAAAAAAAAAGATCCGTAGCTCATGTTTTATTTTTGTTTGTCACCACAATAAACACTAAATTGTCAGAAAATAGTTCCATGAGGACACCGGTGTCCTCATGACAGTTAAGAGGTTAAATAATTTATTTTGTGCTGGTAGATATGGTAAAACACCCTAGCTGCGCTCTGTCAGCTCTGCCTTGTAGTTTTGCTTGAGACTCTGACGTTTGTTGGTCTGAACCATAATTTAATTTCCTTTATTTAACCAGGTAAACCCCACTGGGCTGTAGATATCATTTATATGGAGAGAACATCTGCAACACACATGAAAATTGTTGCACACATAAAAAGGAATCTATGATTATACACCAATTCTTTTAGAATTATATGAAAAAAATACCCTTTGGATTTTATTTTACACTCTTGGCAAAG
Organism: Girardinus metallicus; assembly: GCA_903067095.1. Lineage (NCBI taxonomy): Eukaryota > Metazoa > Chordata > Actinopteri > Cyprinodontiformes > Poeciliidae > Girardinus > Girardinus metallicus. The sequence goes on along the minus strand of CAEGAE010101818.1, from coordinate 11,206 downwards.
ACTAGAGATTAATAACATAAACATATATCAGATCTAGGCATTAATTAGTAAGTTTCAACTAATATTGTTTCCTGACTGTTCGAATGGTGGCAAACAGTCACCATTCTAAAGAGGTTACATCCTCTTCCGTGATATAACCGAAAGAGGAAAAAAACAAAAGCCACTCCTTTGTGACTTTCTTCTCTCCCATATTGCTTCCATGGAAAAGGACAACATGACTCAGATCCATAATTCCCGCAGCTCAGTCTGCCTCTTCATGGAAAACATGTCTGGGAAATAGATTCTCATGTGCAGATCCTCAAATTCTTCACATGTTTGTGTTTATCTCTCTGATTGTCAGGGCATGGTGTTAAAGAGGAGCTCAAGCTGACTTAACCAAAGCTTAGAGGGAAACTAACACCAGCCTCATTATCGCATGTTCTGACTGGTTAATATTAGGTGTACATTGTCTTTGGGGAGCCCAGCATGGTGGCCCATTTTTCACAGTCAGCTACCGTTTAGCAGCGGAAACCCTCTAAAGTCTCCATCCAGACCAATAACATTAGCCAGTCACATACAATAATTTTAGTTTGTTTTTCCAACCCCACAGAGCCATTTCAACATTTCCAGGAGGAAAAAATTCTTTCAGCAGATGGAAACAGGCTCATTTCAAGCAGGGGAGACAGCAGCAGCATAGAACCAACAGCATCAGCAATTTTAGTCATTTCTGCTGTTGACTGAGCTCCATTACTTTGCTGAGTAAAATATTAAGGTTGAAATCTAAGATGGTAACATTTATTTAGAAGAAAGGAAGGAGCAAGTTGGTTGGCGAGAGAAAGTGAATGAAATCTGGAGAGTGTTTTCCCTTTAGGGTTTTATTTTTTTTTTGCCTTCAGGGAGGCAGACAGTAATAAGCTCACTGAGCGAAAAAGCGTGAAAATGTCACAGTGATCAGACTTCAGTTGCTGTTGGAGTTCGCATTTATGTTATCCCTGCTGCGTAATGTAATGTTTACATTTGTTTCTCTTAATTACAGTGTGTTTATTTGTATTGCTCTTTACAAAGGCATAACGCTCCCCCACTGTTTTAACTGTAATATTTGTAAATAAATAGTGATCAACAAAAACATTATATCAATGTGCTAACATTAACATTACTTGCTAAGTCATGTAAGTCATTAACTGATTATTTTACTTGTATTTATTGCATTTTGCTGACACACAAAACAAGAAACAATACCATTTGCCTGTTTTGTACAAGAATGACATGCAGAGATAAGGGAATCATATTTTTGATATTACATCATTATTATAAGCCTTTAGGCTACAGAAACTAGCTGGCAATTTTGTTGAAATAATTTTTTTTTTTAATTAATACAATTAACGCAGAAGTTTGTATCTGCCTTAAGTTTTAAAGGTATATGAAGACGCCCTGAAGTAAGTACTGATACTCCAGCATTGTCTTTCTACAACTCTGATATCGTTGTAGAAAGACAACGGTAAAAGTGCATCCCCACCTAAGCCATTGTGCAACAGTGTTGAGTGTACCGAGTGCACACATTTCTCATGACGAGACGCAGGAGTCAAGCACCAATTTAAATGACATTATAATTTACATCTTCTATAATGCCCTTGTTTTTTTGTTTAAAATAAAGTCATTGAGGAAAAGAGAACACAAACATGTGGAGAGCTGTGTAAATAGTCTTTACCCACTTCAAAACAACAACATGAATATAAACTTGAAGAATTCTTTATAGTTAACCAAAGCTTTAGCACAGATGTCGGACTTCATTCAACTGAAAGTTTACAAAGCAGCCAAGTAATGTAACAATTAAGAACTTATTAAAAAATTAATTTAGGGAAAGCTATGTTGACTAAAACGTTAGCACACCAAATGAAAAATTAGCAATGTATTAGCAGTTGCCCACCACTGATTTTAGTGTACAATTATTTAACCATTTGAGGGTTAAATAATAATATGCATAAGGCACTGAAGTTTCAACCCAGGATGGTTAGGCAATCATTAGGAATGGAAAATGAAACAATAATGAATAATTTAAGGCATGTTTTAACAGCAGGGATGTTTTCCAGGTGGGAAGGTAGTTTTGTGCTCCATTATACCCCATTTGGTTTCCTCTGCATTAGTGTGGTTATAAACAATAAGGCTCCAGTAATGATATTGAACTTTTTAATTCATCAGGATAGAGTTTTGTGGATGAAGAGAACTCAGCATTTCAAGTTATTTATTAATTTTTTTACTTATTTTTCAACATTATAATTCAGTCATATCAGTTTAAACTCTTCTACAGTTTATATTTTAATGTTAAAATGTTAGAGACCTTAAATAATTGAGGTTTACGTACAGACATTCATCCTCCAGTCAAAGTAATAATTTAGAATTTGGAGCCATTTATGTTGTGAGGCACAAATTAAAAACAACTACAACCCCTCTGGATCCATAATATATTTTTAACAGATGAAGCGGTGCTGCTCTGACTGCATGGGTGTTTACCCTTCAGTTGAAAAGGCTTTAAATATTTAAAACTTGCAAATATATATTAAAAAAAAAACAAGAATTCTGTTCTGAAGAAATCCTTTTAAAATGTGTTCCAGTTAAACCTTTTACTGGACTTTGTAGTGATTTCACATAATTTATATGGTATTATCAGTGGGACAGGTTCAATGTAAGTAAATTTCTTTTCAAGTGAACCGAAACGGTTGGGTGAAATTGATGTCAAGTCAAATGGCAGTTTAATTTTCGCAATGACTTTAGTCATTACGAAAAGTTGCAATGACAGTACCATATATGATTAACCCCATTTCCTCAAACTTTTGTTTTGCTGGTACACAACGTCTCCGCAGCGCTCCATGAGTTTCACTGTCTCCGTCAACCCCTAAAGATACGCACCAGGTGTGAGGATTTAGGGCAGTTATATTCTGTCCAACTACATAAAAAACCTAAAGCTGGGCAATATGGACAAAAAAAATCTATCACATTTTTTGGTGTACTGAGCAGTTTCATATCTGTTTCAGTTTACAAAGCAAATTAAAATAAGTAATAAAGCATAAACAATTAGTAATGAGATTTTGTTTTTAAATAGCAAAGTACTAAACACTGAATTCCCTTAAGTATTTGGTGACTTTAAAGGATTAACACTTCCTTTCTGTCAATATATTGATTTATAAAACCGTTTTCCAGAACTATTTAATAGTTCAACCTGAAAACAATGCAAACCAAGTTCACACTACAGTTTGCAGGCTTTTTAACATCTTGTAAAAATACTTGAATAAATGTGAGCCGACATACTATCCGTTTAGTCACATGTCTCGTTTGTCTCATTGAATTTAAAGGGTATTGTTATTTTATCGCTTTATTGCTCAGTACTGCAAATTTTATGAATTTCTATTTCTATTTTATTTTGAGAAACTAATTAATGCTAGATATGGTGGATCTGTTGGGTAAAATGTGTTCAATTTATTGTTTCTCCCAGTGTAGCCTTGCGTTATTTAACATCCTTCACAAAATCAAACTGTAATAAAATAATTTTTTTTATTCATTTTGTCAGGAAAACAGACGGTCAAGAAAAAAAAAAGCTAAGAAAAATCACAGTTGTTTTGTTATTCTGACTTGGCCTGCATAAGCCATTTTAACTCAGAGTTATTTTCAGAGTTATCCTATTGTCCATTGTAATGTTTACACATGTAGGGTGGAGAGTGTTGCTCAGGCAAAGTTCCAGCTGCTAAAATTGCTCTGTTTAGCTGATCTGATTTAGTGCTGTGTTTAGCTTAAAATGCAGAAGTACCTTTTAATGTGCCCTCTCCCTGAGACAACTCCACTGAAGTCTCCCAGCAAGACGAGCAAGATTTATCTTAAGCATGTTCAAATGTTTTTCTTAAAAATAGAGACCGTGCTGTTTCTTATCTAAACTTTACAATACTGCCTATATGAGCCTGGGAACATGTGCAGCTTGTTGCATGTCAGGGATGCACTGGTCTGTGTGAACACAGATATCATCTCTGGCATGGAGGCGCCTACTGGGCAGAGATCTTCTGAGCTTTCCTCAGGGCTAAATACAGGAAAGGGGTGCTAGGAAGTGGGCCAGATTCACTCAGCTGAGTGTGCACCACTGGACATTTTTGGTCTCTTCTGTATGCCATTTGTTTGCTCAAGAACCCCTCCAGGAAGCCTCTTAAAAGATTCAGTGGCACTTCTACACTCCCGGTACTCAGATCAAACAGCAATCTCTTAACCTTTAATGATTTTTTTTTTTTTTTACAATAATAGCCCTAATGAGCAGCAGCCAAAGTGAGGCGTGAAATGTAAAAAGAAAGAAAATTGTATTAAGTCAGACATAGATTTTGCGTTTCTTTTCCCAAAAGCCTAATTACAACCAGACTTGCTGTGCTGCCTTAAAAGACAGATTATTTTGACAGTCATTCTGAACGGAATACAGATTTCCAGCTTAGTGTTTAGGTCAAACCATGCTTTGTACGATTTAAGAGCAGAAAATTCAGATTTTGACCACGAGTCTCTATGGACACCCGAAAAAGGATAATTAATCAATTCCTGTCACCACACGACATATTTACGTTTGTGTAAGTCTGCTTGCTGTCCATTTGTTTGTCAGAGGTAAATTCCTCGGACAGCTGGTGTTGGCTGTTTCCAGTCCTTCTGTGTGTATATGTCGAGAGGGTCTGAAGAGAGAAAGTTGCCTCTGTGGTGATGCCACAGCAACGGGGCCAAATTAAGCTTATTACCTTGGTATTACATGTCAGCACTGAGTCTCTGTTTCAGACCATCAAAGAGCAGCTGGTCGCATCAGATAATGGGAGAAACTTGAGAACATCTTACAGCTGTAGCATTTCAATGGTATATGAAGTGTAAAAAGCACTAATGATCTCTTTAGCCTTTATAGTGGCAGCCTTTATGTTCTGCTTAGCCTTTGCTCTTTGTGTCAACTTAAGACCTATTAATGTTTGATATTTAGTCAGCTTGTTAATTATGTGTGCAAATTGTATGTCGACTGGTGCCCTCATTTTGGAACTTGGTAAGGACATTAGCAGCATAATTTTAGACATCAACTAATTTAAATAGAGGAAGCAAATTCTTCTGATGATTCGACTCAAACATCCACAATGAATAATTTACAAATCCTTCTTAAAGTGTACAGTTTTAAATGTGTCCCATATTTCTTCTTAACATCTACAAGCAGTAACACACATTGAGAGTGAGTTCATATATATAATATAATTAAATTTTCCAGTTTACCAACTATTTTGAAAATTGTTTATTTTGATTTTAATCATAATCTGTAATACTTTACAAAAGGTTAACAGGCCCAAACTGGAATCAAAACCCAAAACAAGTTAAAAGATTTCAGATGTTATTATTATACAATTGAATTTATCCTATATAGAAGTCAGATGGGACAAATTGGCAGCAAGTAGGCATGTAATCAGTGTAAAAATTGACCTGGATTATTTTACCATAATTAAAACGCAAGGGTTATAAACAAAAGCTGTATAACATTATGTAATTGCTTCTATTTGAAACAGAAATGGAATCAATGTTTCCACTGTTTTTAGAAGATGCTAAGCTGAGCATTTTTAACGTTTGTACACCTGGATACTTTTAACCAGCAGAACTTCAGTCAACGAAAATACTTTGAATTAAAGACACAAAAGGCAGGTTACACTACTAAAAAGTGTGCAGGGAATTTGTCAGTTTCCCAATTCTGCAACGTTTGTTGGATTATTATTAATGTTACATACATTTGGCTATATCTGCATCTTTGATAAACAACTATGAGGAAACACAGATGTCTCTTGTCAGAAAATTCACAGCACGCAACCTGTTTTTTTTTTTTGGGTTTTTTTTTGTAGATCCTGCAATTTATTTGCACTTAACTGCTACATAGTTTATACACTCAGTTTAGATAAAGTACAGGACAAAAAATATGTTGCTTCAAAAGAGTTGGATTTCCATCAATCTTTTAAAGTGGCCACAAGCATTAGACCTCAAGGCTTTCCAAGTCTTTTATTGTTGTATGCCATACTGTTTGATGTGCCTTCAGGCATAAAACTCAATTGTGGGTGGCATAATATCTATTTTCAAAGACTTTGCGACATCAAGTGCCTATAATAATTGTTGTGCGGTAACTAATCAATGCAGGCTCTTCTGAATGTGTGTTTAGTGTTGCTGTGTTTGTGTTCTGCAGGCTTTGGAGGAGGCCCAGATAGCCATCCAGCAACTCTTTGGTAAAATCAAAGACATTAAGGACAAGGCAGAGAAGTCGGAACAAATGGTACACACAACAAAGCACGCACAAAAACATGAATCATTCAGGATGTTTTTTCTGTGGCACATGGGAGATGCAGCTTTTATTTCTTTGAGAATGGAGAACAGTGTTGATAATGTTATTTATAAGTTAAAGTAATGCACCTTCCATCTGTGTTGCTGTTACAAGCATTACTGTGTGCGTGTGCATGTGTGTGTGTGTGCTTTCATCTCAGTAAGATTCATAGAAAGGTCAGTGGGTTGGGTAAGTACTGGAATAATAGCGTTGGAGGTGCTGCAGGTGGAATGGGCATGCAGATCTTAGTAGATGGTATGCCTTTTCATTCTAAAAGCAGCAAAAATGCTTTGTTTTTCACTATTTCAACATTGGCACACCTTGCACAGATGGGTAAAAAGCCTTAAAATGAATTCATTTATTGTTATTCCTTTTTTGCAGTAAGCTATTTTTGCCAAAGAAAAAAACAACCTGTGTATGTGCTTAGATGGAGTTAGACTTATTAATTATAGGGGTTTTCCATGGTTATTAGCAAAAAGTGTTGGAGGGGTTTACACTTACTTATTTGGCCTTCTTTCCTTTTTAAAATTTGATTCTCTGTCTTGTACTGAGCAGGTCAAGGAGATAACGAGGGACATCAAGCAGTTGGATCATGCCAAGCGCCACCTCACTACTTCTATAACCACCCTCAACCACCTGCACATGTTAGCAGGGGGTGTCGACTCTTTAGAGTGGGTGCACCCTATCTTATTTATTCTAAACTAAGTCCTTTCTTATCCATAGATTGCATGTATGGATTTGGAAAAGCCAGCTGTTAGTGTGATGCGAGTTCTTGCATCCAGTAGTCTATCACAAATACTCAGTTTCATAGTTTAATTTTTTAATAGAGACAAAAGTAGTGGAAAGACATTCTATCATGAGATAGGATATGTAATTTCATTCAAAAATAGGAATATGCTGCAGATTTTCCTGCTATTTCAAGAAAACTGGTACTAAACTGTAAACACTATTCCTACAAGTGCCTGGAACATCCTTATTTCTTAAGTAAGATCTTTCACTGCAGTATTTATGATACATTAATGATAAAGATGTAGCGATGGACTATATAAGCAAATGTTTATTAACAAAAATTTTTTTTGTTCATTTTAGAGCCATGACCAGAAAGCGGCAGTATGGAGAGGTGGCCAACTTGCTGCAGGGAGTGGTTAATGTGCTTGAACACTTCCAAAAATACATGGGCATACCCCAGATCAGGCAGCTTTCAGAGAGGTAACACTGCTATATCCCTCCCCCTTCACTCACCCACACACACACACGCGAACGCATGCATACATATACACTTGGGTGTTTGGTGATCAGCATAACTCTGGAGCTCATTTCCAGCAGCCAGAGGGTGACCTCCCTTCCTCTCTCTGCTGAAAATGTTCCTCATCTCTTCTTCTGAACTGTTGAAAAGTGGCTCCTTTGTTTGGGGAGGGGCTCTGTGTATTACATCCTGTGTATGCAGATATACGCACATAGAAACATTGTGCTGCACATGTAGGAAAACACAGGAAGGAAACTGTCTGAATGGGCCCTCATTATTCCAACATTTTTTATTAATTTTAAGTTAGCACAGACACCCATTTCACAGGGTGTGTTTCTGACTCTGAATAAATAGGATTATTTATGTGAGTATAAATTGTATGTGCTTAAGATCAGATGTCATGCCTGGTGCTTTTCTGTAAGGCTTTTACCCACTTGGGGATGTTTGTTTACTCTGAAGTCACTTGCAACAATATGTTGCTGTCTGGTTTGAACAAACAGTTCTATAAACACGCACAAAACATAAAAGGTCTTTGTTATCCTCTTTCCATCCATACCAATATTTTCCAAAGATGGAATCTACTTTGGTCACATTCACCAGTTTCATAATCATGTTTTTAAAAACCCCCACTTCTGATTTGTATAAACCTATAAGAAAGACCTTCTGTTCTGTTTTGACTGAGGTGTGGTAGGTAGTCTTCATACCAAATAACAGCTGCAGCTCTGCTGTGGACAACAGGAAACACAAGTGAGGGACAAACATCAAGGCAGGGCTGCTTCAGTCTGACAAACATGGGCTGATCTGGAAGGATTTGAATCAGAATCAGCTTTGTTCGCAAAGTTTGTGTACACATGGAATTGGGTTTTTGTTTCACTTTGCTCTCAGTGAAGAAACTGAAAATGTAGATACAAAGGAACAAAGGTAAAATAAATGTAAAAGTTTAATTCCCTGTGTGACTAATAAAGAAATATATGTCAAAATCTAAAACTAATGGGGTTACATGTCCAATGCAAAAAAAAAAGGCTTTTTCAGGCATTGGTTGGCATCTGTCTTAAAATGAATGTAAAGGACTGATTTAATGAATGGGACATAAATGACATGTTTTTTTGGATGAGTTCTGAGTTAAGCTCTTGCCAATTTGAGCTCCTGCAGCTAAACTTTATCAGCAAGTGTTGGATTGGAGCAGATTACCCAGGAACATTGAGGTTTCACCCAAAGTAACCCTGCCTGTGATAATGAATAGTTTTTATAATCCATTATAAAGTTTAAATGTGTTGCCTGGGAATTAAACAGTTCTGTTTAATTAATAAATTATTTATACTTTTTAATCAAATGTATTCTTAAATGTATATAAAATTTATCACCGTGGAAGATTAATTTTCATTAGTGACAAGATTTTTTGTTTCATTTTTGGCTCCATGTTTGTGTTGTAAAATAATGAAGTTTGTTTAATGATTTTTAAATGCATTCACCAGATATATTTAGCAGAGTTGCTTTTATCCAGCAAACACTCGAGATTTCTAGAAGGTGTCTTTTTATAATACCTAAATTAAAACTGAGGTGATTGGAAATTAGCAGCTAATTAATTTACATATTTACTTTGTTTTCAGCAACTTATCAAATATGATCTAATGCGTGGTTGTTTGTTGTAGACAAACATAACAAATAACTTACAGCCCATTAGGTGTCTAAATGCGATAGTTGCTCTTCTCTCTCCAGTTTAGGCTAAATTTTGCATTGCTAATTCCACTAGTGGGCCTAGATGAAAGACTGCTACAGATTTATCATTAACTGAACAGAGCTTTAGGATTGCATTATTTTACTTTTACATTTCTGCTCAGTGTCCTTGTATTTAATGTTTGTACATTAATTAAGCCAAATGATCTTTCATTTGGTTGTTAGCCATAAAACGTCTCTGCCACAGTAATTAGGGAGTGGAATTAATTGACAGTCACATCCAGCAGAAAAATGCTATTACTCTTCTGAAATGCTGAGCCGAGCTGCTTTGGAGAACAATTAACAGCTCAATCTAATTGTTTTGTTTCTGAAAGAGTGAAGGCAGCACAGAGTGAGCTGGGGACTCAGATTCTGGCAGATTTTGAAGAAGCCTTTCCTGCTCAAGGCTCCAAGGTAAACATGCTATATAAAGAAAAATCTTTATTTTCATGTTCCTTTTTTCTCCTTGTCCTCAAATAAGGAGACTAACTTTGATGTCTAAATGCGTCCACACAGAGACCCGGTGGACCCAGTAATGTCCTCAGAGATGCCTGCCTGGTGGCCAATGTACTTGACCCGCGCATCAAACAGGAGATCATCAAAAAGTTTATCAGGCAGCACCTCTCGGAGTATCTGGTTCTCTTCCAGGAAAATCAAGATGTAAGACTAAAAACAAATGTTTGTTTAATCTTGCTATACACAATTGGCGCCTGAATAAAAAGCTTATTTGTTGTCCTCTGTTTTTTAGGTCGCCTGGCTGGATAAGATTGATCGCCGCTATGCTTGGATCAAGCGACAGCTGGTAGACTACGAGGAAAAATATGGTCGCATGTTTCCTGAAGAGTGGTGCATGACAGAGCGAATCGCTGTGGAGTTCTGCCACATCACCAAGTAAAAAAACACACAAAAATCACGGGTGTTCAAACAAAGCTTGGGGAATTAATCACATAGTTTATGACTGCTCTAAGTGCTAATCATTTATATACAGACAAAGAGGGAAGAAAGTGATGGGAAACAGTAAAACAAATAATGCACAGACATTGAAGAAATTTGTCATTTCAAATCCTTAGCATTATGAATTGATCTGAATTGCTGAAGAGTTTCTACTCCTGGAATGAGTACAATTTTTTTTCTGCAGTTGAAGTCCATGGCCCACATAAGTACTGACCCAGTGTTGATACTTCTCCATCTTTTCCCTCAACTTTTCAAGCCTCTGCGTGCTTGAAAGTACGCAGCGGCTTTGGCCTCTGCGTGTTGCTTCTGGCTGTAACCGAAGCCTGCTTTACTTACTCCTTTCACCATAAAACCACTCAGATGAGTCTGTCATTTTGCCACCGTTGCTGGCTCTCACTAAGTCAAGCTAAATTGTTGTAATGCAACCCCCTCTTGTGCTTTTTTGAAGCGTGCTGACGTTTTGAAACCAGAAGTCTGACATTGCAACACAACAGCTTCTGTGCCCTTTCTGTTCAGTTCAATGAATTCTTCCTCTGTTAAAGTCAAGACTCAAAAACAGTTTTTCTCCAATTTCATGTCGGTGCCTCTCACACAGACCATCAAAGTGGGATAAAGGCAACAGTTCTGCCTTTAACAGGATGTGCAAAAGTGGCTTGAATGAAGGAAAATTGCAAGTATCATCTGCAGAAGGTCTAACTAGAGATAAAAGAATACTCATGGGCATCAACATGGATAGCTGGGGGAAAAACTTGTATTTAGAACAAAGTGGCATCATTGGTGGTAACATGCAATGAGAAAACGAACTGCAAAGGGAACCATGATTTTGTAAACAGCTGTAGCACCTCATTTTAGTTTAGTTACGTTTTTATATTTCTAAAAAGTTTTACACAACCACTGTAAGTGCCTTTGAATTAAAACAATTTGACGTGTGTGTGTCTGTGTATATATATATATATATA
>CAEGAE010101809.1:0-12086 GCA_903067095.1 Girardinus metallicus | reverse complement strand
AATATGTTTTTTTTTTTCTTTTTCTTGTTTGAGGGCCACGCCCAAAAAGGTGTGGATCCCCTTGCCGCCCCCGCCCCCCCCCCCCCCCCCCACAAATAACTAGTTTCTGTATAAGGCTTACTGACCTTTTGTCTGAATAAATAAGTAGATACTTGCCTTTAGAATCTGCTTGCTTTGGCATGCATGTCACTTTGCCACTGATTTTTAAAAAATATTTACATTTTTTTCCCCCATGGAGGGACAATAAAGAATATTTATATTCCACTGTAAATGAAGACACCACACATTTGTAAGCTAAAGGCAACTAATTTTCCTCTCAGCCTTTCATTGACTATGCACTGCAGCAAGTTACATCACCCTTGTAGTCTTCTGCGTGATCTTCAGGCAGCCATTTTAGTATTTTTAAGATGAGAGTAAAATGGTGTCCTGTGATTACAGCTCTACATCTATACACAATTATAGATCAGAACAGTGTGCAATCAGATCAGTTGAGGTAGCAAAATAAAGTTGAGTGGATTTGTGTTTTATATAACATAAAAAGCACAGCTTACAAATACTCAGGCCACAAAATGGCCCTTGGTTTGTGTGGCTAGTTTGCTCACTTGTCTGTATTAAAACTGGGCTCAGAACTACACAGGAGGAACAGGAAGTACCATTGCTTAAAGGAGCCTGCGTTCAGGTTTGTGATTGGCTTGACGTCACACAACAGCTCAATAGCCAATAGCAACTCAAGAAGAAAGCCATGTCCCACCCTTTTCATCTAGCTCTTAAAGGGGCAGTAGGAATTTAGGCAATTGCTTGACTACCGCCACATCATTGTATTTTATATCGTATTATTTCGTAGTTTTTTATTATCGTTGATCCCCTCTTGTAATTTTATGAAGGAAAAAGATTAAAGCATTTTTTATGAAAGTACAACGCATATAGAAAGCATGTATTCTTTTAAAAAATGAACTATATATATCCTATATATTTTAAATGTTAAAATTATGTATGCTTACATACTAATTTAAGTAGCCGAAGATTATTTTTCTCCCAATTATGCTCAGACAATCTGCTAAAGATACTTAGATTTATTCACACTGGCCGATAGTGACTCCATGTGTACAAAAGAGGTACTGCATGCAGAGAAAGATGCGGGCAAAAGCTAAATGGAGCTAGACCTTCAATGTACAACTCTTACTCCTTTGTCTACTGTTGAGGAATTTATGTGCAAGGAGATCCAAAATAACCCTGAGATATTTCCTAAGAGTTTTTGTGTACTGTTTTCTTGTTGATACCGAATACAAAGAAGTATTAATGCATCTCTAACCCTAAACAAAAAGGCTTAAGTTACCCTCCTCCCAATTAAGGACAACTTGGAAGTCATGTGATAAAGGGTCATAAGTCTGTCAGTTTAAAGAATGATAAGATAATATGTTTAAGAAAGACTAATTGGTTAATGGCTCTACTTCAGAATTTTTCAGGAGCATTTCTACAACTGCTCCTGTGAACAAAAGGCATCAGGCTTACAAAGAGCACAGGCTGAACTGCTTATGGAGGACTAGTACACTTTGAGCCAGTTAATATAGTTTTTGTTTTTTTTTGTTTTTCACAATAATTGAATGCACAAGTTTTAATTTAATGTGGATTTTATCAATTCAGCTGTCAAAAATTTAAATAAAAGCTCTAATATTTGCGATGGCATCTCAATGAATTACAGAGAAGTCACATATTTTATAGCACTCAAGCTTCTGGATTAATTTTTCATTGTATGTTTGACCAGTCCACTTATGAGAAATAGTTTTGTTTATTTTAGTTGAATCGCTTCCTCTTATGGACTTCCATTTTAAGAATAATTCATCAATTTTTAATAGGACCGAGTGCAGGGCCATTGCAGAAGCTTTATGATTGCCTCATTAATTCAAAAACTAGTTTTGAATGGAGATGTATTTATCATTTAGTCACTTTTTGCTGACGTATTGTGAGTTCATCCTAAAACCAGACTGGTTCAAATGGAACATTGAGGAACTAAAATCTCAATCATCCATTATTAGGGTGTGTGATCTTTGCACCTTGAGTTTATGTAGAAAAATTTATGTTGGCAATTGTAAGAAATATAGGAAGAGGGGCACTACTTGCTCAGATGATCAGTTTGCACAAAGTTTGTGAGAATGCATGCATTTAGTCCACCTTGTTGTATTTGTTGCAGTGTAGGAAACATAAAGCACACTTGCATCACACAATCAAAGAATCAATATATTTTGTTTTTCTATAGCAATTCAGCTTCAGAGGAGTCCAATCATTCGGCGTCCGAGTCTGGAAGTCAGTCAGAAAGCGAGCATGGCAGTGTGAGACGGCGATTGCACAACTCCGAGACAAACAGCTCCTCTGAGTCAGAGAGCCGCTCCGAGTCAGAGAGTGAGTCCAACGGGTCCAAATCTCAGCAAGCCACTTCCGAGGCCAAAGACAAGCCAGTTAGGAAGAAGGAGCGTCTGGCTGATGTGAAGAAGGTAAAGGTCATATGATTAGAACTCCTGGTGACAGGTGAGGATGATGGGAAGGGAGGATCAGTGTTTCTGAATCAGATTACAGGTCCAGCTTTCAGGAAGTGAAGGTTGACCTTTCCTGGATTAGGTAGTTGGGCTCTTAATACAATCAAGGTTGGATTTGCAGGACTTGTATGGTTGAACTCTTTCACAGGAGCAGTTTGCTTTATTGTAAGCCAATTTTGTGAGTTTCGGCCTCACAAAACTGTGCTGTGTCTGAAGCTGACCATCCCAGATTGGTCTTGAATATGTTGGAAGACTGAATAGTTAAGCCAAAAGTAGGGATCCACAGGACACTTAAATTTATGCTTCACAAACAGGATAAGCATCTCCCTACTATTAGCATCTCCCTTTTTAGGTTTCTCTCACCTTAGTACAGAATAAAAGGTCCAGTTGTTTCAAAGTCATTTCTTAACGTTTATTGACCACTGATCAAGATGTCATTTTACAGCAACAAAAGAAAATGGTTGAAGTTCACAAATGTTGCTTCATAATTTAATTTAATGATTTAGGAATACATTAATGGTGGCATGCAGCTTTCAACTAAAAACACTTCAAAGTTCATTGATATTGTTGATAATAAATCTAATAAACTTTTTAATAGTAAGCTGCAAAAAATTATACATACAACAGATAATGGTAGATATAAACAAATTTTATTAACGTTAAAGTTTCAATGAAAGAACATTCAAATATTCACGTCTAGTCATATTTATTAATTTGTGTAGGTGTAGAAGTATGACACAAAACATAACAGAAGTATTGCCAATCTTTGGTAATTAGTCATGCTTTTTACAAATGCCAGATATGTTGTATCCTGTCAAAAAGTATTAGTCAGACATCCAGTCAGCAAATGAGAAGTGTAGAATTAAAGCATTTTTATTTTCCATTATCATTTCTGCCTTTAAGCATCAGATTTGTTTACAGATGTGGGAAGAACACCCAGATGTGTACGGCGTCAGGAGGTCGAATCGCAGCAGACAGGAGCCGGCTCGCCTCAACATCGGAGCTGAGGTAAGCAAATGTGAAAGGGTCCAAAGGGAGAACAATGGAACCTGAAATGTAATACTTCGTCTACTCATCAGTTCACCGTCATCGGTCACTTGTGCCATCTAGTGAACATTTTGTGCAATAACTCATTTTAGATGGATTGTTTACTGACATGTTGGCTTCCTCTACAGGGCAGCAGTGACTCAGAGAGTGAGAGCCCTAAAAGAAAATCTTCTCGAATAAAGAAAAAGGAGTAAGTAGGGAGGTCTGGAATATGTTTTCTGTTTCTTTAATATTCTGTCATAGTCATATTATTTTAACATACATTTTTCCAGTGAGGTTTTTTTAAGCATTTCATCCTTATGGTACTCTTTTGTTTTCACATCTGTGTCATTCCCCAGCCAATTTGACTCCATATTGTGATGCTTGTCACGTAAATGCTTACTTTATAAATGGGTATCTGTTTGTCTCCGAATGGGCTCAGTTTGCGCCTATCAGCCAGGTTATGTTCTACATTTTAGTCAAATTTGATCGGTCGAACCAACGACTCATTTTGATTGAATTTGGTCACATTGAACACGTTGTGGCCGCCATTTAAGCATAATTTGGTCTGCGAGCATAAACAGCTATGACGAGGCTTGAGGGTGAACTTGTGGCATTTCTTTGTTATAAGAAATATCTGGAAAGATGATGACTCAATTGATGAAGAGGAGGAGGAGAAGGAGGAGACATCCGACAGTTCAGACAGTGAGCAGGAAGAGAAAAAAGTTAGATCCAGACGACTTCCTGCTAGAAGGTAAGAGTGTAACAAAGCCTGGCCATCAGACAGCTACCCAATGGTTATCCCAAAATCCTTCTCTGTCACTTAATCATTTACTTTTCATTCTTTGACTTGAAAAATAACAACAACCAGACTGCTGCATCTCGATGTATTGTGCCTTGAAAAAGTGTTCATATCCCAACCACAAATGACGGTGTATTTTATAGAGACTTTAAGGGAAAGATCAACACTATTATTTTGAAAGGGCATGGAAAATGTAGGTTTTTATTTTATGTTTTTAATCTTGCATTCAGCACCTTTTACTCGAATACCCCTAAGTTTAAAAAAAAAAAAAAAAAACGAAAGTGGAACCAAATTGGTTACTTAATTGGTAAAACATATTCATTCAGACCTAAATCCAATTCAACATTTGCTACAAGAGTTTAAAATTATTTGCATAATCCAATCTGACTGATCTTGATGTATTTTCTAAAGTTTGGGTGAAACATCTTATTGTGCAAAGTTAGTAGAGAAATAACCCAAATCGCTCCCATTATTACACATACATTGAGAAACTAAAAAATCAATCATCCATCCATATATATATATATATATATATATGTATATATATATATATATATATACATATATATATATATATATGTATGTTAAAACATTTGTAAACTCTGTTTCTTTTCCTTCCTCGTCACAATTATTCATCAAATCCCAGAAAGTTGGGTCAAAGTTACAGTTTTAACTGGAAAGAAAAGGAAAGTCAGAGGGGTGTGAATATTTTTTAAAGGCACCATGATTGCCTTGTTGTGTGTTTCTTAAGACTTTTGTTTCTATGCTTATTTTTTCCCCACAGGCCTCAGACCAAATCATCAAAAAAGCAGCAGTCTCAAAAAGGAAGGAAGTTGAGAAAACAGGAATCGTCAGCTGAAGACGACGACGATGATGACGACGACGACGATGACGACGACGACGACGATGAAGAAGATACTCCAAAGAGACAAACTCGAAGAAGAGGGGCCACAAAAATTAAGAGGTGACTTTTTATTTTTTTCCCTAAAGACAAAGTTCAGTCAGAGATTTTAGACATTTCACAACCAGCACACCTAAACTAATTTTAAAATATAAACGATCTGTATTTTTCTTTCCTTCACACTTATTAATTCTATTTGTAAGAAATTTAAGATGAACTGAAATCTCCCTTCCCACTGTGTTATTTAGCTATAAAGAAGATCAGCATGACTTCGAAACTGACTCTGATGACCTGATCGAAATGACTGGAGATGCTGGTGAGGAGCAGCAGGACGACGACAGCGAGACCATCGAGAGGGTTCTCGATTGCAGGACCGGCAGCAAAGCAGGTGATTCCCCTTTGCTTGCTTCCTAAACAAAGTTAAAGCAAAAGCAGTTTTCAAACTCAAATGTTTGGGCGTTTTCAGCCATCGGAGCTTCCACCACTGTGTATGCCGTGGAGGAGAACGGGGACCCGTGTGAAGGTTTCGATCCCGAGAAAGATGAAGGAGAGATTCAGTATCTGATCAAGTGGAAGGGCTGGTCCTACATCCACAACACCTGGGAGAGCATCGACTCGCTAACGCAGCAGAAGGTCAAGGGGCTGAAGAAACTGGACAACTTTAAGAAGAAAAGTGATGAGTTGAATTCTTGGTGAGAATTCAACTCACCAATGTTGTTGGTTTTTATGTTACTGCTGTTTATTTAGCAAATCGTCCTAGCAGACCTATCACTTAAACCTAATTGAATCTGTTTTCAGGTTAAGTAAAGCATCTCCAGAGGATGTGGAGTTTCATAACTGCCAGCAGGAGCTCACAGCTGATTTGACGAAGCAGTTTCAAGTTGTGGAGCGAGTCATTGGTAAGAAGTTAGCAACAGCTCCTAAGGATGGGTACTGCTATTTTCCGATTTAAATTTAGTGCTAGCACAGATCCTGTACAAGCTGAAAAAAAAAAAAATCCAACATCCATTATTTACTTAGTAGAATGTGTTGTAATCCTGTCTTATAGACATGAGAAATACTTGACAAGATATTAATAAATGAAAATAAGGGCGATTACATTATCTGTTGTTTCTCATTTTCTTTTTTTAAATAAATTATTACTGTAATGAGGCCAAAGCTAGTGATGTTTTCAAAGTAGTTTAAAGATTTATCTGCATAAACTCAGGGACAGCAAGAATGATGACATGAAAAATGTCTGCAAGAATACAGACATTTTTTTTTAAGTAGGGGGGTTGCTCAAAATGTGCCCCAAAAGCACATTTACTGAAAAAAAAGGTATCTACCAGCAGTACATTTTAACACATAATAATGTCTTTGACGTCTGCAAATCTTTTTACCGGTTGTCTAAAATCCTGTTATCTGGTTGACCTCCTGCTGCATATCGGTTTACTCTGCAGCTTAAAGCTGTTTCTGTTCACGATTTATCAACTGCAGGTTCAATATTAAGGGAAAAGGTAGCAACTTGTATGACTTGATGAGGGTATTTATATATTTAAGCTGTAAATCTCCCCAGTGGCAGAGATGAGAGGCTGCTGTGTAGGTGTCAGCTTTATAGAACTAGTCTTGAAGGTTTTGGGTCAGGTTACACAGAAGCTAGGCACAGGCTTGAGTTAAAGTGCCATGGTTCATGGTATAAAAAAAACAAATCTTAGTTGCTTTTATATAAAACTAACTATATTTAGGGCTGTAACGAATCCTCGAATGATTCGAGTACCTCGATTAATAAAATTCCTCGTGGAAAATTTATCAGAGAGAGACTTTTCTGAGTATTCGATTTACTAAAACATTTGTTTACAACAGCCCTCATTGTATTAAGTGAATGGACTGTGCTTCTTGGCTAAGTCTCCCTCGACTAGCAAGCAACACGTGGGGGAGAGGCAGCACTGATTTACTCTTGACTTCATCCAGCTGGTGGAAACTCTGGCAAGTCTGACATTTAACAGAAACGACTCTGGACCGTAGGAAGGAAGGGTACGATGGGTAATCTGAGAAAACGTAACCAATCAGGTGAAGCTTGGTACATTTACTTAGCCCACTCCTAATGTTATGAACTGTTTGAGATTACATTTGAAGTTCCTCTCTAACTCAGAGTTTCGCAGTTTAATGAAAACACTTGATTCTGGAGATGGTTTTCAGCTGGAGCCTCCATTTCAGAACCAGTAGTTCAGGATCATTGCACAATTCATCACTATCTATTCCTTGTTCAACTAGAATATATATATTTTTTTAATATTTCTTTTTTCTTACCAACAGCAACAAAAACAGGAAAGACTCCAGGTTCCGCTGATTTTCCCTGTACGTACCTCCTTGCATTCTGACTTTTAACTAAATTAACTTTAAAAAGGTTTTGAACTTGTTAACTTTTGTTTGATTATTCCCTGTGTTTTCAATCAGCCCACAGTCACAAGACTCCATCCTCAAACGAGCCGGAGTACCTGTGCAAGTGGATGGGCTTGCCGTACTCTGAGTGCAGCTGGGAGGACGGCGCCTTGGTCAGGAAGAAGTTTCAGCACTGCATCGACGGCTTCATGAGCCGAAACTCCAGTAAAACCATCCCGTCTAAGGACTGCAAGGTAGGAGGTTAAGCAAAGCTAACAAAACATGGCTTCGTCTCGGAAGTACAATTTTTAGTCCTAATTTTTATTTTTCAATCTCAGGTATTAAAGCAAAGGCCGAGGTTTGTTGCCTTAAAAAAACAGCCATCATATATTGGTGATGAGAACCTTGAGCTAAGAGATTACCAGCTGGATGGGTTGAACTGGCTGGCTCACTCCTGGTGCAGGTAGTTTACCAACGGAGTTGACAGTTTTATGTTCAACAACAAGTTCTGATCCCAGTAAAGAATCCACTCTCCACTTGTAGGTGCAACAGCGTCATCCTGGCCGATGAGATGGGGCTGGGGAAGACCATCCAGACCATCTCCTTCCTGTCCTACCTGTTCCACCAGCATCAGCTCTACGGACCCTTTCTGGTGGTGGTGCCTCTGTCCACACTGACCTCCTGGCAGAGGGAGTTTGACACCTGGGCTCCGGACATGAACGTGGTGGTCTACTTGGGCGACGTCATGAGCAGGAAAACGGTTCGTTAGATTTTGACGCTGACTGTTTTTTTTTTGTTTTTTTTTTTCTTTAAACATCTCGTGGCTCACATGTTGGTTTGTGTTTAGATCCGAGACTACGAGTGGGTGAACCATCAGACCAAAAGAATTCGTTTCAACGCCCTCTTAACTACCTATGAGATTCTGCTTAAAGACAAGGTTGGGACATTATTTTTGATAGGTCTCTGTTCTGGTTCTGCAACATTTTAAAGATTCTTAAAATGTGGCAATCTTTGACTCCAGGGCGTCCTGGGGAATATTAACTGGGCCTTCCTGGGTGTGGATGAAGCTCACAGGCTGAAGAATGATGACTCCCTGCTCTACAAATCCTTAATGGAGTTCAGATCCAACCATAGACTCCTCATTACCGGCACTCCGCTTCAGAACTCCCTCAAGGAGCTCTGGTCTCTGTTACACTTCCTAATGCCCGACAAGTACGTCCTGGTTCGCACGCTTTAAAATAAACTGAGTCAGACAGGAGGGAGACTTGTTTAATATCTGTTATCACTTCAGGTTTGACTCCTGGGAGGATTTTGAGGATGTACACGGAAAAGGAAGGGACAACGGTTATCAGAGTCTCCACAAAGTCCTGGAGCCGTTCCTGCTCCGAAGGGTCAAGAAAGATGTAGAGAAATCTCTACCTGCCAAGGTGGAGCAAATCCTCCGCGTTGACATGTCGGCACAGCAGAAACAGTTCTACAAGTAGGGTTTTTTTTTTCCCCCCTCTAACCTGAAGTGCATGAATAATTTTTATAAATCATGTCTTACTTAATGTCCCTTCCTTGTTCTCCAGGTGGATTTTAACAAGGAATTACAAAGCCCTTGCCAAAGGCACCCGCGGCAGCTCCAGTGGCTTCCTGAACATTGTGATGGAGCTTAAAAAGTGCTGCAACCATAGTTTCCTAATTAAGCAGCCTGAGGAGGGAGACGGAGAAACACAGCTGGAAACCCTGCAGGTTTGTCTCATCCTGAGCTTCCTTCAGCTCCAGGCGTCTCCTCAGGACGCCTCTGCTACAGACGCTGGGTGTTATCTATAATACACAGTCAGAAAGCATGGAAAAGTCTGAAGTGTTTTCCAGATTGGGACGAACATCGAAAAATGATATTTTTTCCTTTCTAATACCTGCCTCAACATCTAATTGTTAAATCCATTTGTCCTTCCTTTAAAACTTTAAATTCTCCCCTTAAGAATTTAAGAAAATTCAGATTTTCTTGAATTTAAGACAGATTCAAGAAAATCTGTCTTTTCTTGAATCAGATTTTTTTTTCCCTTCTCTGTTCCTTTAAACTTCCCTGTCTCCCTTCAGCATATTTTATTAATTCCTTTCTGTCTTTCTTCAGTCCTTTATTTGATCATTGCTGTTTTTTCTTTCTTCCACTCTACTTCCTTTCTCCTTTCAGACTTCCCTCAATCCTTTTTCTCCAACCTTAGTCCTTTTTCCTTCAGTCTCTCATCCCTTTTTAAGCCTTGTTTTCTGCAGATCCTCCAAGACTTAAAGCTTAACTTGTGTAAGAATATCATCAGATGAGTTTTTTATATTTATCCTCAAAAATGGATTAAAATCTGTAAATGTAATTATTACAGAAAAGTGTTGAATTTAGACATGCATTTTTTCAGAACTCTATAGAAGAAATGTTCCTAATGTATTTTTCCCTCATTTCTTTCTTCCAGGCTTTAGTGAGGGGCAGTGGAAAGCTGGTCCTGCTGGACAAGCTGCTGACCCGACTCCGCGAACGAGGCAACAGAGTCTTGATCTTCTCCCAGATGGTCAGGATGTTGGACATACTGGCCGAATATCTCACAAAGAAGCGATACCCTTTTCAGGTGAGATTTGAACGTTTCATCCATATTCTGCTCAAATTAGGTTTGACACGACATGGGAACCTCTATTCAATCAGTCGGACGTAAAAACAGAAGATACTGAATTTGAAACATTGCTGTCTCTGTCATGTTTAAAATAAAGCTTCTTTTAGTGTCCCTAAACAAAAGTAAATAGCTTCTTTCTGAAAACAGATTTCGGTTTTTGACTCTTGCTTGTATGCATGTTTACTCTGAAGGGTCCTTTAGAGGTTGCACTCAGCAGGATTAGTCTCGGATGTCAGCGTTGTTGGACACGGGCTTCGGTTTATTTATATCAACAAGTTATTTGCTGCTGCAGACCAGCAGGAGGTTCTGCAAGTCACCCGACATAGATTGTTTCCTCTGACTCAGTCGCTGCGTTATTATGTTGTGGTCGGTCTGCAGAAAATAACCGGAGCATATTTAAAATGCGAATCTCACTGTTTGCAGCGGCTGGACGGTTCTATAAAGGGAGAAATCCGAAAGCAGGCGCTGGACCACTTTAATGCAGAGGGATCAGAGGTACGCCTACTTTGAGTTGCTGTTGATGAAAGTTGCAATTTCTCTCATAATATTCTGTCAAATCCTGACTTTAGACTCTAATAACACCATTACCTGGAGTGGAGTCTGACCCTGAATGTTTTGTTCAGAAACACTGATGTTTTTTTGTTTTGCAGGACTTCTGCTTCCTGTTATCCACCAGAGCTGGAGGTTTGGGTATTAACTTGGCCTCGGCGGACACTGTTGTCATATTCGACTCAGACTGGAACCCTCAGAACGACCTGCAGGCACAGGCCAGAGCCCACAGGATCGGACAGAAGAAGCAGGTAATTTGAAGTCCTAAATTTATCCGGCCTTTCCGTCATTGGTCTTAAATTTCATTATGTCGTGTTAAATTTGTGCATGCATCGCTTCTTCTATTGGCTAGTTTTATTCCTTTTACTGTATATATTCATATTTTGTCAATACAACGACTGCAGTCATTTGTTTGGTGGTTTGGGGTTGATGCTAGCACGTTTGCGTGCTTCACGCTGTGAGAAAACTGTAAGACTCATGAGTAAAGATGCACCAGTCAGGTTGTTATAGGCTGATTCAAATTGCAGGGTGATTATCCACATATATGCACTAAAGCATAAATCCTCCCAACCTTTTCTTTGATTTAATAAATTCACAAAATGTGGATTAAAATAAATATTGTTGGTGGCGGAATCTAAGACAGCTGAAAGGTATTCAAGAGAAAGTCCTGTGATTCTAATCCACTGACACTCTGTGTATCTCTAGATGTGATGCAGGGTGGCAGACAGTTCAGGAATTCAACCTTTCCCTGAAGATTTCAAAATAAATCTGCCTTTTTTCAAATTAAAATCATTTTTGTTATCTTAAGTTCTTCGGGAGAATTTGTATTTCAAAATCTGGGTTGAAGATCACAAATTTTAATAGTTGTTTTATAACCTGTGGCAAAACGTTTACATAACTCAAATGCCAGAACTTGTAATCTTAAGTTATCACAAGTTGGTTTACCTGAAATTCGTGCCTTGCTAAGTGATAAAGGTATTAAATTTAACCTTCTGAAATTGTTGTCGTACCGAGAGGAGCTAATAAGATTGTTTTATTGTAACATTGTGTTTCCTCGCAGGTGAATATATATCGGCTCGTCACTAAAGGAACGGTGGAAGAGGACATCATCGAGAGGGCAAAGAAGAAGATGGTTTTGGACCATCTGGTCATTCAGAGAATGGACACGACGGGTCGAACGGTTCTGGATAACAACTCAGGAAACTCAAAGTGAGACTTGCAGTAATTACAGCTAATCATCTCTTGTTTTATATATATATATATATATA
>CAEGAE010101799.1:0-20809 GCA_903067095.1 Girardinus metallicus | reverse complement strand
ACGCAGCCCCTCCCCAAAGCCGCCCTTCACAAATTTCCGCCCTTCCGCCCCCCCCCCCCCCCCCCCCCCGTTTCCCCCCCCCCCCCCCCCCACTCAGCTCCTTCAGACTAGCCAGCAGCAGTTAGCAAACACCTGGTGGAACATCTGCTGAGCTCATTATAGGAGATACTTCTCAGTTAAATGCTGGTAAAAACGTTGTTAAAGGTTTAATGATGTATGCTGATGTGGAGAGAGATCGAGATGAGACCCTGCAACATGCGGGAACCAAACACCAGAATGAGCTGCTTTTGCAGACAATATTTGACAAGTTTTTTTGTTTGTTTGTTTGTTTTTTTGTTTTGTTTTGAGGAGCACAAGCCACATGCTCACCACAAAAGCATTTTTCTTACAAATGTGGCAAAATTGAAGTAAACAGGCCAAGAAGCCTTATCTGCCCAAAATACAAGTTTCTTTACTCTGCCTGCTGCACTTAAGTGACTCATATCTTCCTAGGGCCACAATGGACACAAGCAGGGCTGTCACGATAACAAAATTAGAGATAAATTGTCATAGAAATTATTTCAGTAAACAATAATATTTCAGTGAACAATAATAAATGGTCTCAAAATGCCATTTTGAGACCATTTTTAACGACATAATTATGCAAGTTCGCCCTCTCAAAGACTAATAAACTTTAATTTTGTACAGAACATGTCACACTGGATCTGGAGGACATTTTATATAATATATATAAAAATAAATAAAGCACAATAAATGAAACGGAAATAAAAACCGCACCTAATTGAAACCGTAACTAAAATGGATTATGAAGCCTCTGTGAACAAAATTGCCCTTCAAGAAATGTTAATCCTCGTGGAAATTGTTGAGCTCATTTTATTTTATATTTTAATTAACTGATTAATTATGCAGGTCTCATAGGACTGTGATGGTGGGGAAGAGCTAATGGTACCAAAACCCAAAAAAGTACCCCATCTTTGTTAAGACTTGGTTAACATTAAAACAGCAGCAACCCACGTATGGTGTTCATTTATTATGTCATTAGGGAATTATTATATTTTGTCCACACCATTGCCTTTTTAGTGAGCATAATAACCAAAAGATATTCTGCTCCTACAGCGTCAACACCGCAAAAACACAGAATATCACCAAGTATGTTTGGTCTAATTTCTAGTGCAAATGTTATTGTACCCTTCAAATAAGACAAAAATAACCTTTCATCTTTATAAAGTAGCTTGTTTTAGGTCAGTAGTTCCTTCAATAGTGATGAACAAGTTCTAGTTCCACTGGTAGATTATTTCACTCATAACATGAGAGAAATGTATTGTTATATGTGAAATAATCTGCCAGGGGAACTAGAACTTATTCATCACTTTTAAAGGAAATATTGACTTAAAGTAAGTGCATGTGTCTTGCTGAAAAGTTACTTGTAAGTCAGTTTTTTATCATATTTCAAAGTGTGTCAAGATGTCTGCAACGAAAACGAAAAGAAAAATCCTTGGTAATATTTTGCGTTTTCACAGTGAAACTCATCTGCGGTGAATTAAGAGTCCAGACACTGGCTGCTGTGGCGTTAACAAACTGTGTTTGTCTTTTTACTCCAAATTTGTATCATTTTTAATTTACTTTTTTTTGTTGTTTTTTTTTTTTTTTTACCTGGATGATTTGTGTTCTTTTCATTGCGTCCATCCAGGCATGTAGTCAGACGCCCGTCCCGCATCACGTGTGTCATCACATCCCCGCGGTCATGTGCAGGCATCACAGAGTCAGTCAGGACGCCCGCCGGCGTCGTGTAGCCGAGACGTCGGGAGTCACTGTGTGTGCTGTGGAAGCTAGCGATCGCAGCAGGCACCGTTAGGTGTCAGACATGTGATGTGAAGCAGCAGAAGTTGTTCAGACAGCTCAGGGGGGATCTGATGTAGAGAGGAATAATAGTGAGAAAACCTGCTTCTGTAGTTACCACAAACGGAGTAGCGCTCATTCACTATGTGTGTGTGTGTGTGTGTGTGCGTGCGTGCGTGTGTGTGTGTGTGTGTGGGTGCGATCTCCAACGCGTGAACGTTTGTGTGTGTGAACTTTGTGCGTCTGCTCGCGTGTGTGTGTGCTTTCATCCACAGAGGCAGAGGAGGTCTACCAGAGGCGGGTGCTGACGATCACAGGCATCTGCGTGGCCTTGTTAGTGGTCGGCATTGTGTGTGTGGTGGCCTACTGCAAAACCAAGTATGTCTTTGAAGGAGGGATAAGCGCTCTCTCCTTACATGAGAAGGACTTTGTAAACCCTCCTGTTACCCCGTATGAGGTAGCAGCGGTGATCAGCTGCTGCTTCTGTTCCTGATGCGGTGGGAGAGAAAGGAGAAACATGACCACACTGCAAAAACACTAAATATCATCAAGTGTTATTGATGTAGTTCCAGTGCAAATGTCTGAGTACACCTGAAAGAAGACAAAACTAACTTTATAAGTAACTTTTCAGCGAGATATGGGAGTTTGTTTAAAGGTAATAATTCCTTTATATTGATGAAAAAGTTCTAGTTCCACTGGTAGATTATAATCTGTGAATGAAACAAACACTTTTTCATCAATCTTATGGAATTATTGACTTAAATCAAGCTTCTGTATCTTTCTGAAAAGCTACTTCTAAGTTTTTTGTTGTCTCATGTCAAGTGTGATAAGATGGATATAGAAACTACACTGTAAAAAAAATATCTCTAATTTCCAGCAGCTGGTGCTGCCAAAATTTTACCGTATAAGTACCGATTTTACCATATTGATACGGTAAAATTTAGCGATTTCCAGAATTTTGTCATATAAATACACAACCACAGCTGCCAGTTTTATATCGGAAATTAGAGACTTTTTGTTTACGGTGTGGAGAAAAATGTTTGGTAAGATTTTCTGTTTTTGCAGTGTAATGGAGAACTAATGTATTCCAGTTACAGTCAAACTTAGGCACAAGGTTGGAAGGGGTAGTTCAGATTGTTTTACGTTTGATAAACTAAATAATCAAGAACACATTAAATGTTTGCAGTTTGGAAAATTATTTCGGATTATTTTCTCCTTTTTCTTTTGTCCGGAACAAAAAAATCTTGCGGCTGAGCAAAAATAAATCACTGACCACTTTTTAAATTCACAAACACGTTTGCTTTATTTAGCCAAGGATGATGGATAAATGTGTCCCTGTCTGGGTTTGAGTAAAAGACGAAGAATCTTTGTGGTCCTGTTTACTTATAACTTAAATATAAAGCAAAAAGTGTGGTTAATTAAAACAAAATTGTGCTGTACCTATCCATTTATAAAATTACTGAAGTGTCAAAAAGCAAAAACATAATGGCAGATCAAGCCAACACTGTATTATTTTTTTCCCACCTTCTCCGTAGTTTGGCCAACATTACGAAGACGTATTATAGCCGTTGTAGATAGAATAAAAAGTAAATTTCCGCCAGAAAATCTCTGAAATTTTAAGGTTATTCTCAGAAATTTTCAAGAAAAAAGAAAAAACAAGGAAATGCTGAGCTTCCAAAATTTAAAATATGCTAGAAAAATTAAATAAAATTTGACATTAATCGCAGAAAACTTTTAGAAGTTTTCTGCGATGTCTTGTTTGAGACATTTCCTCTCAAACAAGGAAATGTCTGAGTTTGAAAAGAAAAAAGAAAAAAAAACTTCCAGAAACAGCTGAGAGAGGTTCTAGAAAAAACTATGAAACTTTTGAGTTTGAAAAATCGAAAATGTTCAACTTTGGGAAATTTTGTGAGCTTCCAAGTTTTTGCTTGGTGTTTTTTTGGCAGAAAGTTACTTCTCCATTTTTGTTGCTATCTACAACAGTATCTTAGAAACCAAGTTCTTATTGCTTGTAGGTAAGATACTGACTTTTTAAACCACTCAGCAATGCCCCACTTACAAACTTTCTCTAGAACTTGGAAAGTTATTTGTAAAAGTTTCCAAACCGTACGTTATCATCAAAGTTTTTTTTAAATAAAGCTGCTACTTCTGCTGTTCTTGCTTGCTAATCGGTTTGCTGATGAGGCGTTCTTTAGTCAGCTATAAGGGCGGAGGGGGGAGTAAAGAGTTTAATGCTTGCTGTCATGTTTACACATTATTTTTCTTCAGGAAGCAGAGGAATCAGATGCAGCGTCACCTACATCAAAACCAGAATCAGTTCGTGGAGCAGCCAAACCGCGTGCTGGCTAATGGTCCCAACCACCCTGGGCCCGGTCCGGAGGAGATCCCCATGCTCGATGTGAGTCCACACAGCAGGAAGTACAAAAGAAAAATGTTTTAAAAAAAATACGCATCAGGTCGCCACAAGCTAGACACAGGAAACAAAAGACAGGAAGAAAAATCACCCTGGTGGAAAATCTCAAAACTAATTAGGTTATCTGGCAACAGGTCAAGTAGCATAATGGAGTGTTGGGAGCGTCGAAGAGAGGAAGAGTCTGTCAGGAGGGGGCAAGATGAAGAGGAAATAGCCACTCCGGAAGATTTCACGGGCAAATAGTTTCATAATGACGGAATGACGTTTCTCGGTGCGTGAGTTAGCGGCGGCGGGGGGACTTTTGTCATTTGCGGCAGAAAGACGCCGTTGGAACGTTGTGGAGGATGGAGCCCCGAAGAAGTGGAAACGAACGGCCGCGATCTGCAAGGTGGTCGGGCAGAAATTCATCGACAACAAACCCGGCTCAAAACCCAGAAAACCATCCAGAAACGTAAAGCTGATGATCCCGGCGCACAGACACAAAATCTCACCAGAGATTTCTGGTCCACTTTCTACTGCAAATACCTTAGTACACTTAAAATAAGACAAATTTAACTTAGAAGTAACTTTTAAGCAAAATAGGAGATTGTTTTAAGTCAATTATTGCTTGATATTGATGAGAAAGTACAAGTGTCAGTGGCAGATTATTTGACTTATAACATGAGAATAATGCCTTGTTATAAATAAAATGATCTGCCAGGGGAACTGGAACTTTTTCATTAATATTAAAGAATAATTGACTTAAAACAAGCGTCTGTGTCTCGCTGAAAAGTTACTTGTAAGTCGGTTTTGTATTATTTAGGTGTGCTAAGATATTTGTACTAGAAATACATGTCAGGATTTTGTGTTTTTACAGTGTATGCCATCAGTGTTGGATCCCTTTATCTTTTTACGTTTTTCACATTACAACCACTAACACTGGTGAATTGCTTTGGGACTTTATGCGACGGATCAACTTGAAGAGATGCATCATTTTTTGACGAGCGCAGAAAGCGATTCGTGTTTTTTTTTTTTAAAAAGTGTTACTACTAAAAATCTGAAAAGTGTGGTGTGAAGATGCATTTTCCTCCCTTCATTTTACAAAATCCAGAACGGGGTTCCTCCCGACACTGCTACATTGGTACACAAAGTTGACCTGCGCGTAATTTGTTTCCGTATGTTCTGCGAAGGCGTGCGAGGGTCATTAGAGAGCAAACAGAATCATGAGGACAGTATGGTGGTGGTGGCACCATGCTGTGGGATGCTTTTTCTTCAGCATCTGCAGAGAAGCTAATTAGTGCTGATGGGAAGCCAAATACAGCAAGATGATGGGGAAAAAAAAAGAAGAAACTCTTACAGGCTTCAAAAGACTTGAAAGGAAGTTCAACGTCATTGAAATCTGTTTAAAAATCTGCAGTCAGATTAGAAATGAGCTCTTCAGAGACCAGTGTGGCTGAGCTTCAGCTGTTTGAAATGTTCAGCGCACAGCTGGTGGAGACGCACCCCAAAAGGCTTACAGCTGGAACTGCAGCCAGACCAGCAAAGTATCCATGAAGGACGGGGGTGGAGTCCATACTCATGCCTGATTTTTATTTTCTTTATTTGCAGAACAACAACAACAACAAACAAAGTGTAAATTTCTAAGCAGTTTTCTATTTCATAGTCATGTGGCACTTTGGGTTTGACCTGTCACGTAAAATTCCAACGAAATGCATAAACTCTTGCGGCTGCAACATAACTGAATGTAAAAGTAAACATAAAAAAATCGATTGGGGTCAGTACTTTTGCAAATCAAGCTAGAATGTAAAAAAAAAAAAATGTACAGCTCTGCAAAACAAAACTTAGGAGACCACTTAAAATGATCAGTTGCTCTGATTTTACTCTTTATAGGTAAATGTTTGAGTAAAATGAACATTGTTCCTTTATTCCATGATCTACTGACAGCATGTCTATGAAATTGTTCTATTTATATAATTCTACACTGCAAGAAGAGAAAATCTGACCAAGAATTTTTTGGTTTAGTTGGTAGTGCAAATATTGTAGTACACTTAAAATAAGACAAAACTAACCTACGAGTAACTTTTCAGCAGGATACGGGAGTTTGTTTTAAGTAAAAAACTCCTTCATGTGGATGTAAAAGTTGTAGTTCCGCTGGTAGATTAACTCACAACTTTCTCACCAATATAAAGGAATTATTGACTTACAAAGAAGCTCCTCTATCTCGCTGAAAAGCTGCTTGTAAGCCAGTTTTGTCTTATTTCAAGTGAACCGAGACGTTTGCACAAGAAGCTAGACCAAAAATACTTGGTGAGATTTTCTGGGTTTTTTTGGGGGGTTTTTCTCCACAAAACACGAATGTAGCGTCACGTTAAAAACAGCCATTATCTTATCTCTTGTTTTGAGCTTTTACAGGGTGTCCAATCTTCAGCGAGGCCTACAGCAACCGCTCAAATAAGAGCAGATATATCATTGTGTTTAATTAAATTTTACTGCCCTTTAATTATGATTTTGGTGTCTATAAGAAATACCCCAGGAAATTCATGAATACTAGAGCAAGGACAAAGGAGGCAAACTGCACAGTAAGCCTCGGCTGCCTGCTTAGCCGCTGCTGCTGATGGAGTCTGTTTCACTTTGGGACTTAAAATTTAACGCAACAATTAAAGTTCTTTTAGCCCTCAGCACGGCTCTGCCTCCAAGAGGGTGTTTGTGTTAATAAAACTCTGATCCGCTGACAACACGGGGGAAATTTAGTGCCACATGCTTGATGGATGTTAAGGAGAGGGCAGAAAAACACCTACCGCTCTCCTGGAGACATAACGGCCATGAGTCAGCAGCGACGGAAGCCGACAAAACGCTGAAACATCTCCTTGTAATTGCAGTCGGATTAACATTTGTGTAATTTGCGTGTGTTAATCGTCCGCCCCCCCATCGCCGTGTGTGTTTAGAAGAAGGGGAGGCAGGAAATGCAGTGAATCCTGTTTATATGTTTGATTTTGCAGTACATCCCAAAGAGCGTCCCGACGACGGAGTGTGTGATCAGCCATGGAGCTGAGGGTGCTGGCAACTATGCAGGCAGTCGAATGTCAACCCACTCCCATCACTCCACCACTGCCTCACATGCTTCCAGGTAGACCAAACACACACACACACACACACACACATACCCACGCACACACGCGTTAGAACCCGGACACAATAAACGGCCGAGCAGCCAAGCGTGTTGGCAAAGGCACCAGCACTGATGCAGCAAAATCAACCAATCCAATAAAAGTTTTGTACTTTAAAAATAAATAAACTGTGGCATATTAAAACTTTTTCTTTTTTATGGAGCAAGATCAGTGCCAAAATGATGAAAATAACTTTTTATCTTGAACTCTGTAAAAAAAAAAAAATGTTTTAAAACCAAAAGAAGTAAAGCAAAATTTCATTTTAGTTTGAATGAAAATTTAATTCCGTGTAGTATTTTTGCATTAAGGTTTTTATATATGGAGGCCTAACTTTAATATTGGTCTATGTAATTTTTTTTGGCCAAAAGTGATTTTATTTTTTTTCTTTGGTCTATATCATCTTTTGGCAAAAACGGAAACAGGCCATTATTTTAGGATGGTGGCGATATGTACAGTAAATATTTTTCTAACAGCTTTTAAATTTAAGTTTTTTTTACCTCTACATGCATTTTTACACTTTCAAAACGTATTTCTTTTTTTTTTTTCTGTTTTTCCAGAAAGTAGGATGTCTGCTAACAGACTGTGGCTAGTAAGCCTGGCAGTTAATGTTGTCTGTTGTGGCACTATTTTACACAGCATCAACTTTTCATAATTGCTGGTAGCTAAACCTAACCAGCAGACAAAGACTTGTCACTCTTGTCTCGTCACAAAAGGAAGACAAAGGCGACTTGTAGCAGTTTGCTAGCTTACAAGCTACAAACACCTCAGAGCTGTAAGCTTGTTAGCAGGTCAGCTTGTCTTTATTTTGATGTAGCTCAACTACAGTTTCCAACTGTACTTTTCCTAAAGGACACGTTTATCTTAAATGTGGTGTTTTCATTAACTGTAAGCAGAAAATTATCACGGTTAACAGTAATACAGGCTTCCAAGAATTATCATAATAAACGAAACACTGACCAACGTTTTGATGCCAACAGTGCCGTAACGACGACACTTGGCAAAATGTAACGTTTCAGTTGTTGACGAAGTCGTATTTTTGTGTTTATCATGATGCGAAGCACTTTGGACTGCCTTGTTGCTGAAATGTGCTACACAAATAAACTTGACTGATTGATTTAATGTTATGGCCCTAACTTGTCTCCGTAGTTTTTATGCTTTGGACTTACACAGCTCAGCGCTGGTAATGCTGCTTTGACCTTTCACACCCAATGCTAACCTGCAGACACGAGGAGCAGACGTGGAGCATGGAGCGGACAGAGAGCGTAAACTCAGACTGCCAGTCGGGTGGGCTCTCCAGCTCCGTGGGAACCAGTAAGTGCAGCAGCCCGGCATGCATGGCGAGGCGGGCCGCCAACTACGGTTGCACAGACGTGTCAGGAATGGGGATGCAGTACGGGGACTCTTACGACTCTCTAAGAGACTCGCCTCACAGTGACAGGTAAAGAAAAGCCTCTTTTGGGACAACGAGTTCGGAATACTAAATCATTAAGCACCTGTCATCCTTAAAACCGCATCGACGACAAGTGTGATGTAAGCAAGAGCTGACATTGACATGATTTTGTCTATATTATCAAATATATATGCAGTAACGGTGTTTTAGTATCAGAGGTTCGTTGGGGATCTCGGCTGATTTAACATGTGAACTTGAATCGTTCGACTACATGTTTTTCTGAATGACCAGGTAGAAGGGAATCACTGAGACAACGGTTGCATTTACACCAGCCGTGTTTGGTTCGCTTTAACAGAACTCTAGTTTGTTAGAAAGTCCAGCTCAAACTCTGGTCCGCTTAAATGCCTCGTTCTCGGTTCAGTTGAAGTGAATTCTGGCGCGGTGTGAATGCTGAACAGACCAGAGACCGCTCCAAAAGCAGGAAATGGAATCTAGCGCTGGGCATTGTGGGTAAATACAATCAAAACAAAAGAGAAATCCTACAAAATTTGACGCCACTCCATTTTTGTTCACATTTTGTGGAGAAGGAAATTGCGCTCAGCATCTTCTTCAGAGGTTTTTGTGTCATTTCCTTCAGTGGTTCTTGGTGCAGCGCCACCACAGGCGAGGAGGTGAACAGATTTTTCAATTGGTTTATATCATTTGACTATGAAAGCTGAACATGTAACAAATGTTGCACCTTTGACCCCCAATGGAACCGAGTCTACGGCACTCTCAGTGTGAAAACAGCCAGTGTCTGACGTCTCAGCAATGTTTCCATCCAGCTTTCTGTTTTCTTGTCCTCAAACTACTTTAGTAGAAACACACAACATGATGAAAGTTAACCCAGCTCACACTTGAATTTATAGTTACACAAATGTAGCAATAACTCAGTGCTTCTCAATTCCAGTCCTCAGGCCCTCCTGCTCTGCATGTTTTAGATGTGCCTCTATTCCAGAACAGCTCATCCAAATGGTTGCATGTCCTCTTCTGTACCCATCAAGTACTGCAGAAGCCTGTTAATCACCCACAGATTCAATCCAGGTGTGGCAGAAGGGGAACACCTAAAACATGCAGTGCAGGGGGTCCTGAGGACCGGAGTTGAGAAGCGCTGCAATAACTGAAGGATAAAACTAATTTATTACAGTCATGGGAAATGTCTGCATTAAAGCACTTATTCATGTGAGATCAAATATATTAAAAGAGCTTGATTTGACAGTCGGATTCATGTTTTCTGCTGCTTCAGTTTCTGCTCTGTTTGCTTTTCGTCTTTATTTTTTCCGTCCAGATACGTGTCGGCGCTGACCACGCCGGCGCGGCTGTCTCCTGTGGAGTTTCACTACCCCCCTCTGCCACCCCAGGTGCCCACCTTCCAGATCACCTCGCCCAACACAAGCCACGCCCTCTCCCTGCCCCCTGCTGCCGCGGCTTACCACAGAGAAGATGACCACCCACTGCTAAGATGCCCCGAAGTACGTAGGGCAGACGTGACGCACGCTTAGCGATGTCATTAGGCGGTAGCAGGGAAACAAGACGAGGAAAAGTGCATTACTCTTAAAGTGTATTACTGTGAAGTGGAAGACAAGGATGTAGGATTTTCGAAATTGTTTTCCAAAGTGACTTTTTGGAAAAAGTCACTTTGGACTTTTTCCAAAAAGTCCAAAGTGACTTTTTGGACTTTTTGGGGACTGGTGGGGAGCGCCCCCGGTGGGGCGCTCCCCACCAGGGGCGCTAGGGGCCTCGGAAAGATGAGAGGGGAGGTGGGGAAATATACAAAAATAAAAATATTGACTAAAAAAAATGTTTAACCATAATTTTTTAATTCTATTTTTTTATGTTATAATCTAAACTATTTCTCAGTCATTATTGTAAAATATAAGTTAAAATCATTTATTGAAATGTTATTTGCCATGCTCATCTTTTTGCTTGGCTGCCAGTCAAATGCATGAAGCTGCTTTGTTCCTCCGGCTAGCACAGCTAGCTTAGACAGCATAGCTAGGAAGTGTGAAACGGAAACGTTTCTGACAGATCAAAAACCAAAGGAAACCGTCCAGCTGCCCGGCCGCGGAGGACACTGCTGCAAAAACCCTACGCACTCACGGGAAACTAACATAGCACAACACGAGGCAGCACTAAAGCAAGATTTATTGGTAAAATACTTTCCCTAGCTTCAAACGTTACAGCGACCGGCCAGGCAAGGAGTACATTACTAGAAGAATTAGCCAAGAAGCCTTTTTTAGCGCTTGAGGAGCAGCAGAAATCTACAGCTCAGGTGGGAGGACGGGCTGACAGGCCAACTCTTCTCTCATCGGACGAGAGCAACTGTGAACTTTTCTGCCTTACGGGATGAACACCGTGTGGCAGAAAGCCAGCACTGCACGTCCCCCTGAACACACCATGTCTATATGGTGAACGATGGTGGTGTTGGTAGCGTCATGGTTTGCTTTTTTTTTTTTTTTTTTTTTTTTTTAGCAGGAAAACTTTCCAAAGTTATTGGTAAAATGAATGGAGACAAAATAAAGGGGTGTACTAGAGGAACAAAAAACCTGTTTAGAGGCAGCAAGAGGAGGTTCACCTTCCAGCAGGACAACAACAACGCTAAACGTACAATGGGATGGTTTAGATGGAAGCATGTTAGAATGGCCTAGTCGATGCACACAGGTTGTCTCCCTCCTTTCCGATAAAGCTTGAGCTACTTAAGAGGAATGAGCCAACATTTCAGTCTGTAGATTTAGGCCTGTCGCAGCAAACAATAAATCATTGAATCTTGTGGTAAAATTAAAACGAGCTCAATAAGTTCGATTTGCACGATTTGTCATTCTTCTCTCTTACTACTAAAAACTGAATGATGAAAGTCTTCAGTCGGGTGTTTTGGTCTCAACTAGCCCTTTTGGTGGAGGACAGTGTTGTGTACAAAAAATAGTCTTCATAATTCATTTTATTTATTTTTTTTGTTTCTCTTGTTTTGCTTATTTATTTTTGGATTTTTAAAATATTTTCCAGTTCCAATGCTAAAAGTTTCAGTAGAATTTAAAGTTTATTGATCTCTGAACATGCTTTTTGCATTGTTATGCCATTATCGTTATATTACTTGAAAACGGTCTTTAAAACCATGCTATCGGTTGTCACAATAGCGACCGGGACGATTTATCGTCCAGAAGAATTTTCTATCATGACAGGCTTATGTAGATGTGCAAAGCTGGTAGAGACGTATCACAAAAGACTGGGAGCTGTGGGAGAAAAAAAAAGGGAATACTGTGAAAATATGTATTGCGATTAATATTTTTGTCACTCACTGCTTTGTATTGCAAAACACATGGAGGTTTCTGCCCCCACTTAATATTTCAAGGATTTCCAGTTATCGAATATTTTATCGATTAACTGTTTCTGAAGTTTCGTTCTCAGCAAACATCAGATTTCACTGACTCGTTCCCCTTGTTTCGCATCAGGACGGAAGTTTATACAGGCAGCCCAGACGACCCCGGCGGCCCTACCTGACAGAGAGCACAGGAAGTCTACCGTCCAGCCCCTACCACCTCCCGGACGACGAAGCTTACGAGACGACGCAGGAGTACGCCTCCTCCCGGGAACCCATCCGGAGCCGGCGCCGGCCGCGGCGCAACCGCCTCAACGGGCACACGTCCCAGCGCTCAGCGGGCTTTCGGGACTACAGCTCGCAGAGCTTCAGTCAGTCGGAGGAGGACGAGGAGGAGGAGGACGAGGACGCTCACGGGGAGAGCACGCCTTTCCTCAGTATGCAGAACATGAACATGGACCAGCCGCTGACCGGCTCGGGGTACCGCTCGTCGTCCGGCGCGGACACACGGACTCACCGCGGGCTGAGTCGGCCGAGCGCGCGCAGCAACGGGCAGAGCCGCAGCTCCCAGTCACAGCGCTCCAAAGCCGACCACATGCCCCTTTAAGACCGGACCTGCCCCCGACACCCACCCGTGACACCCCCGTCCCGTCCCGTCCCGTCCCGTCCTGCCACGACCCCCGCCACCTCACACGCCTCCTCTCCTCCTTCCTTCACAGAACCAGTGGACTAGAGACCTGCACCTAGGAGAAATATTTTTATTTTGTATAACAGACAGATATTCTAAACAAATGAAATATTTATTTTCATTTCAGCAAAAATTGTCTACTAGCTAACAGCAAAGACTTTTTTTATAACGGGGGGATATTTATATGTAAAGTTTTTTGATTTACAGCATTATGAGAGATGAAAAAAGGAGAATTACGTGCCAATTTTTTCACAAGTTAGATAAATAGAATAATATTGTGGTGCCTTTTGCTGTATGCTGAAGTCGGAGGTCCCGTTGAGTTTTTGTAGCTTTTCTTATAAAGACTCCTCATTTTTATAGAGACCAGCCCTCTTCCTTCCTATTGCTTTGGTTTGGGTTTGTTTTATTATTAATTATTATTATTATTATTATTATTATTATTATTATTATTATTATTATTATGTTTCGCTCTGATTTGGGATCTTCCTCTTTTTGAACTGTGATCTGATTATGTCATCATGCAATATCGATTCCTTCTGTGTACCAGGTGTCTGTTTACATGAGTTCGCCCCGCGCGACGGCCCAGCCGGATGTGTGGGGTGGATTCCTCTGATGAACACGCATCTCTCATTAGCCGCGTCCGCGTCTGCTGCCTGTCACTCATCTTCTCGTAGTTTCTGTCGGAAAGAAGGGCGGTCAGGTGTTGTATGTAGAGGGACGGCGACCTCAGATATCCGTGTAGATGTTCAGGGTGCTGTCATTACATTAGTGAGTGTGTGTGTGTGTGGGTGTGTGTGTGAGATTTTCATAAAGCCTAGTTTGCGGTCCCTCACCTGACGCGTCCGCCGGTCGCCACGCTGCCATGAGCTCCACTGCACTGTAAGCACCTCCCTCGCGCGAGCCAGGGAGCCGCCCGACCCGAACTGAACCCGACCAGTCCAGTTGTAATATCCAGCCTGACTCTGGCCTCCCGTGGACTGCCTGACCCCCCCGCGCCCGTTTCCTATGCCAGCAGCTTAGAGCCGCACTGTGTCTCAGGACTTTCCCCATCGCATCACAGCCGAACGACTCGCAGCAGACAGAGCCTGCCCCGGCCCCTCCACCGTCCCCGTCATCCCAGTCTCAGATCAGTCCGCGAGGCCAGACCCATACCGCCACCCAGCCGCACTCACTTCCGTCGAGTTAACAGAAAGAAAAAAAAAACTCATAGCCACGAGTTCAGGGCGCTGAAGTTGGAGTCCAGATTTTTGTAAAATTATTATTAATATTCAAAAAGTTGTATGTATGTATGTATGTTTGTTTGTTTGTTTGTATGTAAGTGAGCACGTGTAGATGTTTTGTCCAAAAATGTTGGAGGTGAAGTAGGAGAATGACGCTGTGCTGAGGGCACATCCGGGGCCTTGCTAGGAATTCTGCCTCACGCCACCCCCCCTCCCCAGCCCCCCGCACCGAGAGGTGACGTCATCCCGGCTCCTTACTCCTACAAGTGCAGCTCAGAAAATTACAATGTCATCAAAATGGTTCGTTCACTAATTCAATTCAAAAAGTGGAACTCATATATTATGAAGAGTCATTGCACACAAAACGAAACATTTCAAGCATTTAGTAGCCTGGTCGTTGCCTTCTTGTGCTTCTCCGCTCCGTTAAAATCTCGCTCCAGACAGTTTTTCCGGTTACAAGGTTTACCTCCGGTAGAATTTCTACTGGGCCAATCAGCGAAAAGAATGTGAAGCTGTGAACGATGACGTTGATTTTGTGCGCTGTTTTAGAATTGTAGTCTGCCTGTTGTTTTGCTGAAGCGAGTGGGTAACATTTAAAATGTCACCAGAGTCCATGCCTGAATTGAATTTTGGTGATTGTAGCTTACAGCTAGCCTGGTAAGAATAAGCACCGTGTTCTGTGTTATTTGCTTCGTACAGAGTGAGATCATAATTGAGCGGAAATTTGCAGGAAGGTAATGGCTAGGCTAGCTTACAGCTAATGAGGGCCCAAAATGTTGGTTTTTCAAAATTAGAATATCACAGAAAACAATTTGAAAAGATTTAAGAAGTCATCATGTTCAGCTCCCTGTTTGCTCTGAAACGTCAAGTCCATGCTAATTTTTGAATAACCTGTTTTGATCCCGCTTTGAATGCTGATTTAATTGGGATCAAGGGTGTGGAGTTTACAGAGCGGAGCAAGCTACTTTTGCCTTGACATTACCATTTCTTTATGTTATTATTTTTACCATATTTATGGATCAAATACCCATCTAGAGGTTATTCCCCTAAGTAATTAGTGGCCCAGTTAATAGGAGAGTATGACAAGCTTCCAGTTTCGAGGAGTTTGTCTTGTTTCCATAACGGTTGCACATGTGTATAAAAGCATTCAAGCATCCATTTTATGCAAATCCAAAGACATCGATGGCAGCCAGTGATCAAATTGTGTATCTCACATGCAAAGTGATGCAGGAGTGTTGGCATCATGTAGTAACGTGCAAATAAAACGAATGTGCAACAGGAGTACTATGTTATGGCCTTCACAGTGAATGTCTGACTCGACAGTTGTCCAGCAACGACCATCCATGAAAATACAAAAGGTGCTGTGCATTTTGCATTTCACTTTGAAGTCAATGTCCCAGAGTTTGTAGGAAGAGTAGAGAGGCTCAGAATCCACTCTGCTTAAGGTCCAGAGTGACGTTTCTGCTGATGTGAGCCCTCTGTGCTTTATCAATTCCAGTCAGTACAGAATGTCTTCCATTCTTATTCATTTTCCCACAGGACTTACGCCACACTTTAGAAAGGGCTTACAGGGGCAATAGCCTAGGACCCCAACTTTTTTGGGGGGAGTGGTGCCCCCCAAAAATTGGGGTCACCCAAAAATCTTGGGTGCCCCAAGATTATTATTATTATTTTTTGTTACTGAATGCATGTTTTGCAAACAGTCTACGTAGAACACGTAGGCCCAAATCACGTGAGTTTTATTATTTTTATACTTGAACATTATGAAGTAATAGTAGATTTGTTTGGGAACAACATGGAGTTGTTGGCTAGAGGACGTATTAGTTCATAGTTCATAGCTGCTGGTGTTTAGGACTACCAACTGATTCACTGTAATTTGCATTAGTAATTGATTATTTCCTTATCGGATAGGGTACCAAAACCGTCTCTTGCCTTGGGGCCCGCATTCTTGTAAATCTAGCTCTGGGCAGGACTTGACACCCCCCACACTTCCAGTAGTACCAACACCTGCTTTAGCAACCCTGGTACGTCTGCACCAGGCTTCCATTAGACCTGATTGCTCTCATTCTGCACCGCATTGCTGCAAAAGAAGTCCAGCTCAGCTACTGAATGCATTCACTCTGCGGTACAAGGACAACCTTCTTAGAATGTGGTATTTCTGAATTTTTTTTATTGGTCTTATGACATATTCAAACTTTCCGAACAACTGAAATTTGGTTTTTCATTAGTTATCAAAATCAACAATAACAAAATGCTTGAACTGCATCACTCTAGCTTCGATTCTGCTAGAAATGTGCACAAAACTTTGTCGATATTTCTGCTAATGTTGGAAAAAAACACAATTTTGTAATTGCTGTGTTTCCATTAAATGAGAAACGCAATTAAAATAACATGTGAAGAAGCTTGTTCACATGAGCCTTTAAAAACATGCCACTACTTCCTGTTTTCTTCTTAGTGTTTTGCGCCAGTGGTAGCATCCAGTTGTGGATCTCATGACTGGTGTGACGTGAATAGTGTTCCCATCAAGTCACACAAGTTTTCCAAAATAAACCAGTTTTGATTCGGTCAAATAAAAAAAAAATACCAGAGCTGCAAAACTTTTTACCAAAAAGCGAGAATGTTTTTTTTTTTAAAGGCTTGTTGAGCAAATTTATTTTCGAAATGTGAAATTGCGCAATCATTGGTCAAAGGAAACGCAGTTTCTGACAGACCATATGAGTTTCACTTTTGAATTCATTGGAATGACTTTTGAATTTACTGAGATGCACCTGATGTTTTGTCTTTTCTTTTCCAAACTTCCTCGTGTTTTCGTCATGGTAGTGGGTGGCACAGCTTGGACGTGAATTAAGAGGCGACAAAGCACACTTGTGTGGCAGTGTGTGTGATAATCCAGGTTAACACGTCCTCAGTTGTGATTCCGACATTTTGATCGCTTGAGCTTCTTTTGCTTCGTCATGGTGCCTGATAGGGGTTGTTGTTTTTTTCTTTCTGTCCTGCCATCTCTCGCCATCATGTCTTCCTCTCACCCTCGTAGGACCTTTCGAAAGCAACCAGCAGAGGAATTTAAACCCCTCATCTGGAACACACCGAGCAGCACACTCACATTAGGCCGACCAAAACTCTTCCACCCCATAGAGACTCTTTGAGGACGAACGTCACTGTGTCCCATAGGACTCGTTCCCCTGTTTAGGTTCTGTTTTCTTTCCTTCCACAGACGATGCATGGATCAGAGATGTAGTGTATCTTTAGAAAAAACCAAAAAAAAAAAAAACACCAAGGTGACAAATCCCGCTCGGAATCCCAGTAGAGGTGAATCATTTGGGTACTTTTCCCTCCCCCCCCAAAAAAACCCCAAAAAACGTTCCACCTATAGTTCTATTGTATTGTCACTGTAATCAGTCCGGGATTTTACAACGTGGAAAATCAGCAAGTGAGGATAGTGTGCTTCTAGAGCTAGTGGACATGTTTAACAACTTCTCTCCCCGATTCCCACCCTTTCTCCTCACCCCACACTTCCCCACCCACCTGTCACATACACACATAAACGTCACTCATGCACACACTGACACACACTCAAACTTTAAAAAAACACACACACACACACAGAGAGACACACAGCCCTTCAACGTTTGTTTGTCAAGCAGTTTGTCTTTTTTACCTGCCAATTCCCTCTCCTTTCCCTCACTTCCAGCTCCACCCTTTTCTCCTCCCACCCCCCCTGCATGTCCTAGTGGTACTGGTAGTTGGGTGCATGGAAAAAGCAGCAAGCAAATTGTTTTTCCACTCAGTTAAAAAAAAAAGAGAGAAGAATATTAACAATAAACGAGTTAAAAAAAATGTCATAATTTTAAACATCCAGCAATAAATTCCCCTTCTCTTCATGTCCATCATTCTTGGGATATGCTAGGAAATTTTTTGCAAGTTTTATCAAAAACATACTACTTGTAAAAGAAGAAAAATCCAAAACCACCCCTTCATATGGAAAATAAAACTTTATTCCTACAATTTTGAAAATGTCCTGTCATCTTTGCAAAAGTTGCGAAAATAAAAAAAACGAAAGAAAAAAAGTGACAGATTGTTGAGTCTGGAAAAAAAAATAAGAATGGGGTTCCAGTTTCACATTGCATCACTAGAGGGCAGTGTTTACCTTGAGCTTAATCTGAACTGGTTCATGAAATGTTAGTTACTGAAGTATAATGCACATTATTTGTATTCTTTTTAAAAATTAACATTTTCCGAACTGTTTGAAAGCCAACTGTTGGACAACTGTTCAAGAAAAGTTATCTTATATGTGCGAGTAAGCCTAAAACTATTCATATGCCTATCAGGTTTAGGGGGTTATGTTTTTTGGGGGGGGATTTTGCGGACAAACATTCTAAAAACCTGTATTTCTTGATTCGTTGTCGCCCTGCAGAGTGCGTGGCTTCTCAATGTCTTCTCAACGGGATGACATCGCCGCAGGAAGACGAGCCTACTCGTTTGGTAGGAAGTCGGGTTTCTGCGGAAGAAATGCCAACGAGGATGTTTTTTAATAAATGCCTCCCAGGTTCCTACTTGTAAGCTGTAAGACTCCTTTTACAATTGGATGACGTGGTATTTCAATTATTTAATCGCTTTGCCAAGTGCTATGACCAAATAACACAACCACGCAAACAAACAAAGAGCCCTGCAGAAAAACCCTGTCAATTTTAGAAGTAAAATCTAATAATGCAATTTGCTGTAAACTGTATTTAGATTAAAGATGACCTGACAGCTGCGACTGCCCCTCCTCCGGTTCAGTTGGCGGTTTCACCCTGGGCCTTTAGTGTTGGAAATAGTCT
The DNA here is from genome assembly GCA_903067095.1 of Girardinus metallicus. Lineage (NCBI taxonomy): Eukaryota > Metazoa > Chordata > Actinopteri > Cyprinodontiformes > Poeciliidae > Girardinus > Girardinus metallicus. The sequence goes on along the minus strand of CAEGAE010101799.1, from coordinate 1,938 downwards.
GTGGTTTTCTCCTGCCAGTGGGTGTGTCCATCAGCGGTCTGACTAATTCCTATTCATCCAAAGCCACCTCACAGGTCAGTTCTTCGTTTCAGCTCCACACTCCCTGCGAAACACCTACACGTCTGGCCCAAGTGAACAGATGAGTTTTCATTGAGCGAGGAGGGCTCCGCTTGAAACGGGTGAGGAAACTTTTCATTCTGAGTCGCACAAAGTTTTGGTCGTCAGATTATTTCTGTTAGAAGTTAGAAAATACCTCATGAGCATGTTGTATACTCTTACAGCGCGTGGAGTATTCTTTTCTTTTTTTGTATATGATTTTACACCAACTTTGTGAAGGTGTGGCTTTATAGCACAGCGGATGTTACAGGCAAGGTGATGAGGAAAAATCAACTGTGAAACAAAAGTTTTACTACTTATTTGTAACGATTCCACCTTTTTTGGTGTAGTTTATCCTGCTCAGGTGATTCCAAAATATCACTGCTCTCTAAATGTGAATTCTCTATTTTGCTACTCTGATGTGTTTTCAGGCTTCTTCGTGTTTCCAGCTCTTTGGAAAGGTTTACTGTGAAAATCAGCTACAAAACAAAAACAAATTCCAGCCATTTTTATATATTTATGTATTTTATAAATTAAAAAAAAAACAACAACACTGAAGTCCACAGCGAAGCATCTGGTTAAATTACACAATTAGTGCTAATAATTGTGTAATTTGTAATTTTGTAATTTTCACAATCTGAAAATTGTGTCTGTCAGCAGATTTTCACAATCTGCTGACAGACAGCAGATTGTGAAGAGGAAGGAAAGGTTCATATTTCCTTTTAAAATTAATTTTATCAGAACTGTAGTGAACAGCTCAATTGAACTCAAAAATGATTTATTTAGCCCAGAGGGAAATTAAATGTAACAGCTCATATGATGAAGGTATCCTCAGAGAGGCAGGAAGGATCTGCAGTAGCAGTCGGTATTACAACAGCTCTGAAGAGACCTCTGTCTGAAGACACTGTTACTTGTAGCTAAGCTAGCATGCTAGCTTAGCAATTCCAGGCAGCAGAGACAATATTTCAAAGTAGCCTGTCCTGGATGATGTCAGTTGTTGCCTGGCACTGCTAATCTGCCTCCTTTGCTTTTACTGCTCCTCTTTAGGTCTCTGTCTGGCTGTGTGGTCAGAAAGCCAGTGGACAAGGATCCATTATGACACTTATCATAATGAATCCTTGTCTTCAAGCTCTCCGAGACGATGAAGAGCGCCCTGCATTGATTGAAGCAAAGAGCTAAGTTATAAAGCGAGTGTTAAGTATTGAACATCTCATGTAGTGTAGTATATTTCTTCCTGTCACAAACAAGAAACTCTGTTTGAATGATTATAATTTCAAGTCTGAAACTGCCCAAGCTATAAATAATTTGGGTAGAACTGGAACTTTATTGGATATTCAAATACACACCAGCAACACACATGTAATTTCTGTAAATAAAAACATGTTGCCCTTGTTCCGAAAGAATAATTTACTTTTCCAAAACTTAAGCAGCTGAAAGAAATCTTAAAAATATGTTAAAAGTTCAGTGAAAAGTTAATTAATAAAGTTAAAAACTTACACTTGGGTAGTGTATTGCAATGGTATGCCTTACTATAAGAGAGAGTACAGAAAAACAAATGACTATTGTTGAGAATTAAATAAAAGTAAAAGCCCCCGGCTCGTTTTAATTCTCCCATGTCCCTGGGTTCAAGCTGAATCCCACGTGTCAGGATTTGGATCACACAAACGGACGCACATCGCTGTTCGACTTCGACAATCAGACAATTTATTAGACGATGGACAACATAAAAGGACAACATAAGACTCACACGATGCATCATACAACAGATAAGACATAGACCAATACTCACGCAACAACAAACATTTAGAGAGAAAATCACCTCCCGAGAACCTCCTAGTTCTG